>ML779752.1:88093-99771 GCA_009831015.1 Picea engelmannii | reverse complement strand
TACCAAGGAGACATTTTCATTTTGAATCATATTGTACTTGAACATTTAAGTGGGGTAAAAGGAGGTTGCCCCCTTGAAGAGGCTCATTATCTGAAATTATCTCTTTTTCAAGGCGTTGAGTACTTTTCCTGAGGTTTTTCTATCCTATATTGATGTTTGGTTCTTAACAAAGAGGTTTGGTATCACAAAAGTCCTTACCTTTAGGAAAATGATCATGATATTGTTTACCAAGAACACAACCTTGACAAACTCCATTGGTACAAGATACTTTAGGAATACCAAGTACTAAATTCTATGTGCTCAATTGCTAAAAATACTTGTATTTTAGATGTCCAATTATTTCATTCCAAAGTATATCCAAAAAGTTAACATGTTAAATGAAAAAAAAAACCTATACAGGGTTCAAAATGAATGAAATTGTATAACTAAGAACTATGATCAACTCTCCCACAAGAAACAATAATTTATTGATTCTATAAATTTTCTCTAATGACGACATCATGAGGGGAAAACTCCACTATCTTCCCATCACTAGAGTGAAAAATCCTAAAACGTGAAGATGTGAAGAGTCTCCAATTATAGTCTGTGAAATGATGCTATTAAATGTGAAAGGAAGTAGCTCATGAGAATGATTCATATGATGTAATATGTTGGGATCAAGTATAAAACTATCTAAAGATGGATATAAAGCTCTAGAGGAAAGTTATTTCCCTTTATGAGTTAAAAAAGGCTTTTCCACTAAATGTTTTTGTTTTTGCATGGATTCATTCAATGTTTCTAGTTGCTTCAAGCATTTGGATACATTGTGTCTAGTTATGACACAAAATATGCATGTTACACTTGATTTATTCCTTGTTATGGAAAAAAACTCATTGGAATTGGAAAATGGAGTAGAATATGATTTTGATTTATATAAAGTCTTGGAGGTAGACTCACTATATTGAGTAGAATCTGTCTTATGTTTGAGTTGAGTTTTATGCTTACCTTTGGAGGTTTCAACCACAAGAACTTGATTGCTAGATATAGAAAAACATCTAATTGCACAATATTCAATTGTTCCTTGTTAAGAGGCTCATAGAAAATATCAAAATAGATCATTTTAAAATATAATCAAAGTACATGCATAGTTGAATAAAAGGTATAATAAAATTACCTAAAAAAATACATTTTATCTTTTATAGAAATAAGAAAATGCACTCATAATATATTTTGGATTTTCCACAACCCTTTAGTTGTGCTAGCACTAACTTGAATTTAGAAAGAAAATAGTAACCCTTTAGTTGTGCTAGCACTAACTTGATTTTAGAAAGAAAATATTCAATGGAAATATAATGCTCGTTAGGTACAAGGTATGAAAATTAAGCTTTCAACTGCAACGTTCTGACTCATTGACTTTTCCAAATAAGCTAAACCGACTTGTCCCAACTCTATTTTGGTTTTTTGCGTTCATCCATGTGAAATAGAAGATTGTTTGAAACATGAATTCCAATTAATCCCATGACTTCTTCATATTTTTTCACGTAGGAAAATATTTTAATTTCCTTAGTAAATATAGGTGGAGATTCAACCAAAATTCTCCATAGACCTTTATATTTCATAGTAGGTTTCATCTTGAGTTTTCATATGTTATCGTTATGGCGAGTTAGGATATCAACAACGTTAGATTCAAAAACTAACAAGGACATTAAATATGCATCTTGAAATATGTAAATCAAGCTAAAAATGAAGAAAATAAAACTCCTCAGCCACAAAAAAAAATGGGCTATAATACCAGTATAAATATAAGTTCTAAATATAAGTTCCAGGGAACTACCATGAAACAAATTCATAGAGGGTGTCCTACCAACAAGAAGGAGCCATGATTTAGATCAATCTCTAAAGAAGATGAGGTGATTATCATCTTCACTCAAGATGTATTTTGGGTATAGATCATTCTAGAAATGAAGTGAACTAAACTCTCACAATTGTACATGACTAACAGGTCGTGTTGGTGGTCTGTGTGCTAAAGAAATCGAAACAAAAATAATAAACCATGATGTATGGTTTGAATTGTAATAAGATGAATAATTATTCTTGTCATTATCTATCATATGTCTACAAAACAATTTTTAATACCCAATTTCATCTCCCTTACATAGTGACTAGATCCTCCAAACTAAAGATATGATTAGAAAAAATCCATAAACTTTATACTCAACTAATTTTGTCTACAACAAAATACTTTAATCCACACCATGTCTCTATAATGAAGGGTTGCGTGAAAAATTGAATCCAAGAGAGGAATCATATAGACCTAAGATATAGAAGGGCATAAATTCCATCCCAAAACTAGAAATACAAGTCATATCATGACAATATCTCTTAGAAAATGAGAATAGGTTTATAGGTAATTACTCTAATACCATGAATATGTTGGGAAAACAAAATAACATGAAAAAAAAAACCTTTGTGGCACCAAAAATCATTCCATAAGAGAAAAAATCGAGAAAGGGATGAATGTATAAGATCTATAATATGAAACACAAGAGGAATATCTCTATTTATAACAAAATGGGACAAACAGAACATATAAAAATGATAGTTATCTCCTAGTTATCAAATATACCAATTGGGAAGATAATGACTGGACTAAAGTTAAGCCCTCAACAACAACCCATGTTTTCTTGAAAACTTGGGCACCCTCTTTCTTTTCATGAACTTAGTGGAATTTTTTCTTGAATTATATTGATCATATATATTTATTTTCCTTACAATTCTAAACACTTCATTGAAAGAAAAAAAAACAATGAGGCCCTTTGATGCCATTTCTTGATTATGACTTGGTTATAATATGTTTCTCATGTTGAGATATTTGTTTCCTATATTTGTCTATCATCTTTCCTTTACTAAGATGTTTTAATTATAATTTGCAAATCAGGAGTAACTCTTCGAATAAGACCTCTTTTTCCTTTGAATTCTTGATATTTCCCCTGATCTCGAAAGTTTGTTGGATTGTAAAACAAGGCCTCGAATGAGACATTTTCAAACATTTCTCTTTTTTATCTTAAAGTCAGTCATGGATTTGTAATCGAGACCTTGTTTCCTCTAATGACATTTTCCTTTTGAATTTGCCTCCAACTTTAATGTCTTGTTCCATCTCTTGATTGAGTTATCCTTCCATCCATTTTGTAAAACTCCCCCTTTGATTCCTGAATCAAGCTTGATTTCCAAGCTAGGAAAATAACATCATAAGAGCATAAAACATCTGCAGCACCAAAAAACATTCCATGGGAAAGAAAAAAGGGAGAAACGTATATATAATAATATCTACAATATGAAATACAAGAGGAATACCTCTATTTGTAACGAAGTGAGACACACAAAACACTTAATAATGATATTTGGCTAGTAATTATTAAATATACTACCTGGAAATATACTAACATTCCTAATGTTACACGCTAAACAACTTCCCATGCTTTCCTAAACGCTTGCATATGTCATTTATTTTCATGAAATGAATGGACTTTTTTTTAATTGTATTAATATTAGTTCTTTATTTTCCTTACTATTATAAACACTTTAACAAAACTAAAAAACCAAATGAGGCCCTTTGATTTCATTGCTTGATTATGACTTGGTTATATTATGTTTCTCAAGTAGAACTATTTCTTTCCCCCAATTTCTGGATCCGGTTTCCTTTGCTAAGATGTTCAAAATATTGAGCCAAGTTGTGAATAGAGCTTAGCTCCTTCATTGGTCCCTCCTTTTTCTTTTATTTCTTAGCATTTCCCATAATCTTGAAAGCATTTTCAATTGTCAAATTAGACCTCGAATGAGATATTTTCAAACATTTATCGTGTAATCAAGCATCTCTTTACTATTCATTTATTTCTTTAAGCAACACCATTTTACTAAAGGGTGTATGTAATAGAGTGTTGATACTCAATGGAATGTTATTTACAAGCATATTTCAATTTCTGATTTATGTACTTCTCCCCATTATCTATGCATCTTTTCATGAAGAAGAGAGGGTTGCTTCTCAACAAAATCCTTAAAGGTTTAAAAACAACAAAGATCTCACTCATGTACTTAATAAAGTATATCCAAGAGAAATGTGAGAAGTCATCAATAAAGGTTAGTGCATACTTATCGCCTGAAAATGAATGAGTAAAAAAAAATAATACATCACTATGTATCAAATCAAGAGATTTGATAGCACATAAGGCCTTACCTATGGGAAAAGTAACATGATATGGTTTAACAATAACACAACCTTGGCAAACTTCATTAGTGCATAAGACTTTAGGAAGGAAAAGCGCTAAATTCTATGTACTCAATTGCTATAAATACCTATAGTTCACATGTCCAAATATTTGATGCCAAAGTATACCAAAAGAATTAACATGTTTAATGAATGCCAAACCTATAGAAGGCTCAAAACTAGTGAACTTGTATAAATGAGAACTCAAATAAACTCTCCAATAAGAAACAAGAATTTCTAAAATCCATAGTTGTCTAATAACCACATCACGAGGGTGAAAATCCATTTTCTTCCCATCACTAGAGTAATAAATCCTAAAACATCAAGATGTAAAGAATGCCCAATTGTAGTCTATGAAATGCCTCTATTAAATGTGGAAGGAAGTAACTTATGAGAATGATTCATATGATGTGATGTGCTATAATAAAGTATATAACCATCTAAATATGAATATAAACCTTTAGGAGAGAATGATTTCCCTTTACTAGTTGAAGAAGGATTGGACACTAAAATTTTGCGTTGGTGCATGGCTTAATTTAATGTTTCTAGTTTCCTCTAGCATTTCAATTTCTCATGCGCAATTATGCCAACAAATATGTAGGTTACACTTGAATTTTTATTTGTCATGGAGGAAGACTCACTAGACTTGGAGTATGGAGGAGAAACAAATTTTAATTTCTATCGAGGTTTGTTGGTAGACTCACTAGCTTGAGTATGATGTATCTTATGTTTTTGTCATGTTTTGTGCTTACCTTTCGAGGTTTGAGCCACAAGATCTTGATTCTTAGATTTAGAAATAAAATATAGTTGCACAAGCTTAGATTGTTCCCTATTAAGATGATCATATAAAATATCAAAGGAGATAATTTCAAAATTTAATCCAAGTGCATACATAGTGGAATAAATAGTAGAATAAAATTACTTGAAGAGGACATTTTAGTTTTGAGAAAATTAGGAAGATGCACTCATCATCTATTTTTGGTTTTCCACAACCTTTTATCTATGCTATCACTAGCGTAAATTTAGCAAGAAAATATTCAATGGAAATATAACTCTGATTAGGTACAAGGTATGAAAATTCATATTCTATCTACAATTCTCATATTCATCGACTCTCCCAATACTGAACCCAACTTGCCCCAAATCTATTTTTGTGTTTTGCATTCAACAATGTGGAATAGAATATTGTCTAAAACATGAAATACAATTAATATCATGGCTTCATCATGTCAACAGTTTCCATACACCTTTATATTGTAGGATATGTTGCATCTTGAGTTTCAAATAGAAATAATTATGGGGAGTGAGGAGCTCAAAAACATTAAACTCGACCATGATGAAGGACACTTAATATGTTTCTAGAAATATCCAAATTGAGTTGAAAATGAATGAAGTACAACCCCTAGGCACAAAACATGGGCTCTAAAGGGAAAATTGTACAATTACTAATTAAATTAAAGAGGTTTTTAAAATATTATACCAAGGTTATTGGATCTACACATGGAGAAGAGAAGATCCAAATAAATGTAATTGATATAAGTGATAAGAGAAAGGAACAATTTATAAACATGAGGAGGTGATTAGCATGTTCACTCAATTATAGTTTGGATCTAGATCATTTTACAAAGGAAGTGAACTAAACTCTTCATATTGTTTATGGGTAAAAGGTTGTGTTGGTGGTTTGCAAATTGTAGATATATGGAGTAAAAGTAAGAAACCATGATCTATGGTTTGAATTAAAAATGAGAGGAATGGTTTGAATTAGAAATGAGAGGAATGATTATTCTTGGCATGATATATTGATCTTTACAACAAGATTTGCAATACCCAATTACATCCCCCTCACATAGAAATTGTATCCTCCAAACTAGCTATATGGCTATGGAAATTCCACACCCTTTATACTCAACCGATATACTATACAATAGAATATTTTAATCCACACCATGGATCTATAACGAAGGGATGGATGAAAAATTAAATCTAAGAGAGGAATATAGATCTGAGATCTTGAAGGGCACAAATGACATTCAGAAATTAGACAAAAATATGAAAATTTTCATGAATTGAATGGATTTTTTTTTAAATGGTATGGATATCAATTCTTTAATTTCCTTGTAATTCTAAACAAATGTTTCAAAACTATAAAACCAAATAATGCCCTTTAATTTCATTGCTCGAAAAAAATAGGTTTTCCTCCCGGATTGTCTAACTATTCTTTCTTTTCATTAGGCAAGTAATGGCGGCAAGTGAGTGGTGTGGTAAGGAAAGATAAATCAATATAATAAAGAAATTCAAGAACTATAGTAAGTTGTTCATGTTCATTGATTATGACTTGGATATATTATCTTTCACCAGATGAAATTATTTTCCCCGATTTCTCAATAAGTTTTCTTTGTCAAGATGTTTGAATTATTGAGCCAATTTATGAACCCAACTTATCTCTTTGATCATGCCCTACTTTTCCATTGATTTATTAGTATTTTCCTTGTTCTTGAAATTTTTCTCAATTGTAAAATTGGGACCAATTGGGTACTGAATGAGGCCTTTTTGAACATTTCTCTTTATTAGTCCCCGCCCTTCCGGTGGAGGGACTATTAGTAATCGGGTTTCATTGTTCTATTAATCCATACACTCAAATCATATTAGTAATCAATTTTCATTGTTCTATTAATCCATACACTCAAATCAAGAAAATTTAACTATTTTAACCAAAGTTTCTTGAGACTCATACAATTTTCTAACTTACATTTCATTTTTTATCCATTTTTTTTTGTTTGAGGTGTTATTTGGCCTTATCCCAAGGCATAGAGCCACATTTAGCATTTAAAACTTACATTAAAACACCTTTGCTTAATAATTTTCTCCAAAGTGAAGTAATGCTAAAAGTAAGCCTAACATTACATCTCTAACATTAAATGTATATTTTTTCGTTGTAATCATTTTCCTACTATGATATTGAAATATGATCTTGAAATATGCTTTTCACTGACAACAACGTGGCGATTGCAAGTTTAATGGAATTTTGGTTATAGGTATGCTCAATATGCAAGCTGTAGCATGCTCCTTTTCTCCTGTTGTTGCTCTTATCTTATGCCTTTCATTTTCTCAATCCTCCCCATGAACTTTGCTCTGATTATGCATTTGGTTCAGTAGAATATCATTTTTGTGTGCATGTTCAGGAACTTTCCAGGGCATTCCAATGCATGTTGTTGTAGGACATGCAGGCATAGAGAAAACACAACTAGAATAAGCATATGGACAACTAAACACAGAATAAACATATTTAAAACTAGTGCAAAGACAAAGGTAATATATATACTTCAATTAGATATATATATATTTTTATTAAGTAGTTTTCCTGCAATTCTCTTCTTATCCCGTATTGCATGAAATTTTTCTTTGCAGGGAAAGAGAAACTTCATATTCATTTATGTGCAAGGAAAGAGAATATATTTTTCTTATAGAGTTTTTATGCAATTCTCTTCTTACCCTATATTCCTTACTGTGCAAGGAAAGAGAATAATGAGAAAAATAGTTTTTCTGCAATTCTTTTATTACCACGTATTCCTTTATGTCCAAGGAAAGAGAATAATGAAAAAAATCCTTATCAGCCCCATATCTATATTTTGTGGAGAATTGGCAAGCTTGAGAAAGCAACTATTCCTTTCTCTAGTAAGCTTCTAACTTATATATATGGATATTCGAACTCAAATTAAAGCATTATTTACCATTCTAGGATAGATCACTAATTTACAATTTACAATTTTTCCAAACCAAAATAATTAGGGTTATATGAATTTATCACTCACAATTTGAAAGATTCCCAAAACATGTTTATTATATCTATAACCACAACAGTATGTGACTATACACTGCCAACTTTCTTAAACAATTGTACGATTGTTTCTTGATTTTCTTGATTTTCTTAAATTTATTTAGCTAAGTTATTTTCCCTTAATGAATCGTGCTCTGCTCATTCCATGTTTCACAGCGCCTCGAGAGCATACAAATCCTAATAAGAAGAGCACATATCTTACATTGAATCGCAGACGAGAGCAGGGGATGCAAGATTCTTCACAGAAGCATGGAGAGCAGTCTGCAGTCCACAATACGCTCAAAATATCATTGGAGACAACAAGCGTGAGGAAGCAGAGTTGTAGAAGGATGAAAAAAAAAATTAAAGATTCATGAGCATTTAAATAATTCATGAAAGATTCACAAAATTATTTCTTAAGGAGAAAGTTTGCAAAAGAAGTAAAGGAGAAGATACTTCATCCATAAGATTGGATGCAAGAATAGATCTAAGCTCTTAATTAATCTTAGAAATGACGAGCTAACACGTAAGGAGAATTTTCTTTTCATTCGCAAGATCTGAGCGAGAGAAAGATCATCCGTCAAATCAAGCTAAGATTAAATCACAATCATCATATCTCATTGGAGATTGATCAATGGTGGGGAGGCATTGTGGGGATTGGGATGTAAATTAAATCATGAGAAATTTGTCAGCCCACAATCTCTCAAGATCCTTGATCTTTCTAGATCAACAGATCAATGGTGGATATCGATCCCACTATGCACGAGCATCTTCGCTTTGTGGATATCAGCAAGGAAATTAAAGAGTGAGTGAGTTGAGTCTCTTCAATCACTTATGGTCGTTGATCTTCAAATCAAGAGGACACGTGGCAGGAGATCTTTCACTTCCGAAGATAACCACTTCGTAAGAAATATGAAGGCGTGAAGCGAGAACTCCTGAAGGTATGAATCCCTAAGTTCATTTGGACCGTCCATTGACGAAGACACATGGATGAAGGATATTCCACTTCACTAGTTCAAGGCTGAGAGAAAATTTTTTATAGTGTTGCAAAAACTTCTGAAGCACCGAAGGTCGAATTAAATCTCAACTGTCCAAGTCAAGAGGACACATGGAGGGAGATCTCTCACTTCGTAGATTCAAACTTCAGAGGTCAGTGCATATTAGCATACGAAAACTCCCAAACACTGGAGTTTCGAAGAAGATCTCAGTCGTTGTCTTGTAGAGGGCTAAGTATCTTTGGATATACACCTCTACGGATAGCTCACCACCTCGGCACTTTGTGAGTTTTGCGATTAAGAGCGGTGAAAGATCCCCGAAGCTTGAACTCCTGAGGTAATTCTGAGTCGTAGATCTCGACAGATAATTGATACCATCGACCTCTTCCCCTGTTTGAAGGTTCACAAGTTAAGAGGATTGCAAGGTAATAAAGGAATATCTCTTGGAGCCCCGAAGGCATGAAATCCGAAATAATTTGTGGTCGTTGATCTCAAGTCAACGAGGACCGTTGATCTTTGTAGTATTTCATTTATTTGGTCGTTTGACTATTCATAGAAATTGAGATCTTCAGCGTTGAAACGCATGAAGCCCGAAGACTCAAAGCACCTCTTTTTCATCCCCTGGTCACATGAGAAGATGAACTTAAAATGTTTTTTGTCTCTCAAGTAAACTCATAAATCCCAATTCCGTCATTGGAGAGGCTACAATTGCTAAAGAATAGAGCTCAAATCTCTGACTCCATAGATCTCATGCTCGAATAGTCAGATCCAACCAGATCGAAGTTAAAGAAGTGGTATACCCCATCTTTTTCGGCCCAAAGTCACACAGAAGATTTCGCGGACCTGGTTTTACGCGCAGGAAATAGGTAAGCACGCAAATCTCTAACAATTTTTTTTTTTTTTTGTTTCGATATGGCCACCTCTAGCAACTTAGGACAAACACAAGGACCGATTCTTCTTGGAAAGAACTATGAATTTTGGTCTCTTAGAATGAGATCCTTCTTACAAGCACAAGAGTGTTGGGATCTAGTGGATCTTGTCTACATGGAACCAGATCCAACAGACCTTGCTTCCATGACAAATCAACAGAGAACTTCTCAGGAAACACAAAGGAAAACAGAGAATAAGGAAAAATTATGGATTCAAAACTCAGTGGATGACTTGATTTTCCCAAAAATCACAGGCGTTGTTACTTCAAAACAGGCCTGGGACATCCTTAAATCAACTTACCAAGGAAATGACAGGGTCAAAACATTCAAGCTGCAGACCTTTAGGACACATTTTGAGACTTTAAAAATGACAAAGTCTGAAAACATTGATCAGTTTATGACTAGAGTCATGGGAATAGTAAACCAGATTTGATTGACTTGTGAAGCCATCCCTGATCAAATAATCATTGAGAAAGTACTCATAATTATACCAAATAAATTCGAAATGGTTGTTACAACCATCCTTGAATCCAAGGATATGTCAAATGTTTCAACATATGAATTAATGGGCTCTCTATTGAGACATGAGACTAGACTACATCTTGAAGATGAGTCAAGAGCCAATTCCTTCAAGATTCAATTATCTTTCAGCATAGGCAGAGGCAGAGGAAGAGGTCACCAAGGAATATGGAGAAGTCCAAGTAACCATCACTCAAGTGAAGGTCATAGACAAGAGAACTAGAATCAAAATTTCCAGCCTCGAAGAGGTAGAGGGAGAAGATCAAATGACAAATCAAACATACAATGCTATTATTGAAAAAAGTATGGTAACTATTGTTAAGAACCAAATATCAATATAGCATAGAAAAACCTCATAATAAGTACTCAGCACCTTGAAAAAGAGAGAAATTTAGATAATAAGGAGATAATAAGCCTCTTCAAGGGGGAAACCTCCTTATGCCCACATAAATGTACAATTACCATATGATTCCACATGAAAATGTTTGCTTGGTATATATAGGAGACTAAGAGGTATAATTACAACTAATGGACTAAAGCTGACATAAATAAAATAACATTACTAATGTAATATGCCCCAATTAAGGGGTAATGAGCCATTATTTAGGGCTTAACATGCCCCTCCCCTTTAGACAAGTGTTGTCCGCAATGCTTGAGTAACTTTGGATGCTTCTATATAAAAGACTCATCTTTCCAAGTGGAATATTTAGTCGGTATTTTCCTTCATTTAAAGAGATACTATGAAATGGATCTATTCCTCAACTAGTGAATTATTGTGTCAGTGATGGATTCAGGCTCCAATATGATTTTTCCTTCCTCGTCAAGTTGTGGAAATATAGTTTGAACTGGGATCCTATCACCTATAACCTTCTTTAAGCATGAAACATGGAAAACTGGGTGTACTCGTGAAGATGCAAGCAACTCCAATTTGTATGCCATAGTACCAATCTTTTTCAACACCTTATAAGGGCCATAGTACTTTGTTGATAATTTATCATCCTTCTTGGCTTGCTTGAGGGACATCTATTTGTATGGTTGTAGTCTTAAAAACACCCAATCTCCTACTTCAAAACTTCTTTCACTACGATATTGATTTGCTTGTTGTTTCATGTGATTTGTGTCATGGTTAGGTTTTCCTTTAATATTTGGAGAACTTATTGTTGATTCTCGATGTG
>ML779752.1:73842-87786 GCA_009831015.1 Picea engelmannii | reverse complement strand
TTTTATTTTAGAGAAGAAGTGATGGAAGGAGGGTGGTATCCATAGAGTGCCATAAATGGTGTCATTTTTGTTGCAGTATGAAAGGAAGTGTTATACCACCATTCTGCCAAGGGTAACCATTTGAACCATTATGTTTGTTTATCCGAGACAAAGCAACGAAGGTAGCCTTCCAGACATTTGTTCACTATATCGGTTTGTACATTAGATTGAGGATGATAGGATGATCTATGAGCCAATTGAGTACCCAAACAAGAAAATAATTATGTCCAAAAATTCCCAGTGAAGATGGGATCTCTGTCACTTACAATAATCTTTGGGCTACCATGTAGCTGTTGAATTGTCTCTATGAATGTGTTGGCAACTGTATTAGATTTGAAGGGATGAGAGAGTGCACAAAAGTGTGTGTACTTGGTCAGTATATTAACAGTCACAATGATGACACTCTTTCCTTCAGACTTTGGTAACCCTATGATGAAATCCATAGAAACCTCCTCCCAGCGCTGACTTTGGATGGTTAATGGTTGTAAAAGACCTGGGGTCTTAATTTTTTCCACCGTATTTTGTTGGAAAACCAAAAATTATGCCACAAACCTTTGAACATCAGTTTTAAGAACATCCCAAAAAAAATCCTTCTTGACCCTATGGTAGGTTTTCAAAAATCTCGAGTGCCCTCCTACTGGAGAGGTTTTCAATTCCAATAGTACCTTTTGTTTGAGTTGGGATTTCTTGCATAAATATAAGCAAACTTTGTACCATAGTGAATCATTTTTCCATGTAAATGTATCTGATGCACTGGAATCCTGTTGCAACATTTGAATGTGAGTGAACACTTTTTCGTCATTCTTCCATTCATCCCTTGCTTCTATTATCCAATCAGGTTGGATGATCGAGATATCATATAGAAAGGCCTCAACATATTCATCTTTTCTTGAGAGTGCATCTGCCACAACATTTTGCTTCCCTTTTTTATATACGATTTCAAAATCATAACCCAATATCTTGGTTACCCATTTTTGTTGTTCTTCTGAAGATAATATTTGTTCCAAGAAGTATTTAGGACTATCATGATCTACTTTGACCTTGAAGTGCCTACCCATTAGGTAAGGACACCATTTCTTCAATGCATGTAGTATTGCCATCATTTCCTTCTCATAAATGGGTTTGTGTAAGTCCTTTCCCTTGATTGGTCGACTTTCAAAGGCTAGGGCCTTCCTTCTTGCATTAGGACAACACCAATTCCATTTCCCAAGGCAGCACATTCCACAATAAAGGTTTTTTTGAAGTCTGGTGTGGTCAAGACAGGAGCTTTACACATCACCTCATAACCCCAATTAAGGGGTAATGAGCCATTATTTAGGGCTTAAAAACTATGGATCTGAATGTTGAAAGAAGAAAGAATATCAAATTTTAGGCAAAGCAAATGTCTCAA
This sequence comes from Picea engelmannii, assembly GCA_009831015.1. Classification (NCBI taxonomy): domain Eukaryota; kingdom Viridiplantae; phylum Streptophyta; class Pinopsida; order Pinales; family Pinaceae; genus Picea; species Picea engelmannii. Next base: position 86,357 of record ML779752.1, on the reverse strand, counting down.
ATCATGAAGGAGAAACCTCAGATGGTATGTTTCTCTCATGCCAAAAGACTGAAGAACAACAGAAACATCTTTGGTTGTTGGATAGTGGATGCAACAATCACATGACCAGTATCAAAAATTTACTTTCATTCATTGATTCTTCAATTTAATCTGATATTACACTTGGAAATGATTCCTTAGTCAAAGTTCAAGGAAAAGGAATTGTACCTATTCTTACTAAACAAAATGTAAAGAAAGACATAAACAACGTCTATCATGTTCTAGATCTAAAAACATAGTCTGTTAAGTGTAGGAAAACTAATTGAACATGGATATAAGGTATTTTTTGAAGGAGCATCATGTCGGATATATGATAAAACCCCCAACAGAAAATTGATTTCTAAAATCCACATGACTAGGAATAGAATGTTTCCCCTGACCCTCAGAACTGCAAATCTGATCCAATCATATGCACAAAGTGCATCCACCCCCAATAAAACTATGGTTTGGCATACAATATTTGGACATCTACCCTTTCAGAGTCTAAGTCTTCTATAGAAGCACTCCATGGTCAAAGGTCTACCAATATTCAAAGAGAAAAATCCCCCATGTAAGTCTTACATTCTTGGAAAACATAAGAGAACAAGTTTTCCACAATCCTCCACTCAGGCCAAACAACAATTAGAGCTAGTTCACACTGACCTATGTGGACCAATGAAAAAAAAGTCAATAGGTGGTAGAGTTTATTTTTTAATGTTTATTGATGACTTTAGGAGAAAAATTTTGATCTATTTTCTCAGACACAAGTCTGAAACTTTTGCAAATTTCAAAGAATTCAAGACTAAAGATAAAAAACGAAGTGGGAAATATGTGAAGACTCTCGGGTTAGATGGAGGAGGAGAATACCGCTCCATAGAATTTGCAAATTTATGCAAATCACAAGGCATCATGATGCAATCTACAACCAGGCATACTCCACAACAAAATGGAGTGGCTGAAAGGAAAAATCAGACAATAATGAACATGGAAAGAAGCCTTCTCAAAGAGAAATGTCTACCAAATCTATTTTGGGTTGAAGCAGTAGCTTGCTCGGTTTATATCCTGAATAGATCTCCAACCACCGGTCTCAATATGAAGGTCCCTCAAGAAGCATGGAGTGGGACAAAGCTAAATGTTGCTCATCTCAGAACATTTGGGTGCATAACATTCACTCACATACCTTTTGAATTGAGGAAGAAACTTGATGATAGAAGTGAGAAATGCATTTTTGTTGGCTACAGTGACATCCAAAGCCTACAGACTCCACAATCAGATTTCAAAGAAACTAATTCTCAGCAGAGATGTCAAATTTCTTGAAAATCGGTTCTGGAGTGAGTCTGAAAATCGACCTATGGACAATCAAAATCCATTGCTTCCACTTCCTGAAAACACAGAAAATTGAGCACAACAAACACATCAACCTGCCCTTCCAAGATTGTAGGTACAAGGATAGTCTGAAAGTCCTCAGGACAAATCTACTCCAAGAAGAAATTAATCCTCTAAATTTCAAAATGAGAGAACTCAAAGTTTGAGAGAAATCTAGCAGCAGTTGGATGACATTGATCAACACAATATCTTTGCATTAATGTCATGTCAACCTACATATTTTAAAGAGGCATCCAAAGAGCCACATTGGTTTCAAGCCATGACAAGAGATTGAATCCATTGAGAAGAATATGACATGGGATCTTGTTGATCTGCCAAGAAACAAGAAAAGTATTGGTGTCAAGTGGGTTTACAAAATTAAACTCAATGAAAAGGGGAAGATTGAAAAACACAAGGCAATACTTGTTGTCAAAGGATTCTCACAACAACCAGTTATTAATTATGGTGAAACTTTTTCTCCAATAGCAAGGTTGGAAACTGTAAGGAATCTCTTAGCCATAGCAACTCAACACAAATGGAAAGTACACTAGATGGATGTCAAGTCATATTTCCTGAATGGTGCAATCTTAGAATAAGAGGTCTATGTGGATCAACCACCTTGATTTGAAGTCAAAGATAAGCTAGCCAAAGTGTATCAGTTGAAGAAAGCCTTGTATGGATTAAATCAAGTGCAAGGAGCTTGGTACAATAGAATTAACACTTACCTGATCAAGAGTGGTTTCAAGAGAAGCCAAAATAATCCAACTCTATACACCAAAACATATCAACTAGGTAAAATTATGATTGTATGTTTATATGTTGATGACATGATATATACCAGAAATATTGAGTTAACCAGTTTTAAACATGTCATGAAATCTAAGTTTAAGATGAAAGATCTTGGCATAATGAAATATTTTTGGGGGATTGAGGTTGACCAATAATCCAAAGAAATTTTTGTCTGTAAGCAAAAGTATGTAGAAAACATAATCAAAATATTCTGCATGGAAGACTGCAATCCAACAGAAACTCCTATACCCCTAGCCATAAAATTGAGAAAGCAATATGAAGGCCCTATGTTGGCACAGGGGCAGACCCAGGGTTCATCTCTAACATCGCACCAACAATCCCTAACTACTGGACCTTTCGGAAACACCTGCGAAGAAGATGCAGTTGCACCCAAAGTAGAAATAGGGGGTTGCGGGACACAAGTGTCTATAACCAGAGGAAATACAAAGTGGATTCAAGGAAACAACACACAACAACCTAGCTATTATTTATCTTCTTTAAGCCTACAATGTGAGCTATATCTCATATCTAACACAATGGTGCAATGAAACAATAACAAAATAACAAATAACACAACATCAATCACACTGAACAACAAGATATGTTTGGTTCACCCTCTCCCTAGGGCTACGTCCACAGAACTGTGTTTCTTGATATTATAGGAAAACATATAGTTCTATCTACTTACTTAGCTTTCATATCTCTTACTCTCTCTCTCTCCCCTCCCTGCGCACCCAACTACAGGGTTGATCTTCGCACGCAGCTGAAGATCTTACAATCCAAGACACTCTCACACAACAATACTTTCTCTCCCTTTTCCATAATGATCCACACTCAACGACTTATGAGGAACAATCACAAACCCCCCTTCTCTCATCTAGTTCCTTATTTATACATTACAATGACTCCCATACAACCTTAGGTCAAAAACTAGGTGTCAAAACCCCAAATACAAAAACCCTAGGTGTCTAAAACACGAGGTCCACTTTGACTCACGTTTTTTGGGTTTCTCTAGCCTGTATTTCCATGTTTCCCGCAAGCTGCTCCAAAGCATCCATTGGTGGATTTTTCTACTTGTTGAGTTGTCCACGATCCATCCTCCTTGTTGATATGTTCTCCTCGATCTTCTCGTCCAATGAATTTCTATTTCTTTGACCACTTTGACCACTTTGACCCAATCTCGGTCAATGTGCCTTCCACATAGTTCGCACTTCGTATTTTCTTTTCCTTTTTCTTCACTTTCTTTCTTAATCCATACCTAAGGACCAACATCCCCCCAACACTCACCTATGAATCATCCCGAGGCACTGTAGGTCTGAACCTTTTGTCTCACTTCGACTTCAGACTATGTAGAGCACCATGTGCTTTCTTCTCTATCCCTCCCCATTGTGTGCAAACTATCTTTTCTGTGTCTAGTACCTAGTTTCAACTGCACCTGGTACCTATACCCTTCTCATTTTGTTGTTACTGAGAGTTGCGAGGTAGTTGGTTGTCATAGTACAATTTCAACCGGCTCCAGTTCACTAAACCTTCCTTCCATTCTCCATTCAAGGTATTCAACTGCGCAACTCCTCCTTCTGTAACATAGGAAACCTCCTATGGCCCCAAAAATGTGTCTTGAACTTCCCTAGATGCTTCATGAACTTGTTTTCATATACCAATACCAGATCTCCTTACTTAAAGGATTTCTTCTTGATGTTTATTTCATGGTAAGCCTTCTCCTATTCCTTCTATACCTACTGATGGAATCCTGCAATAAGTCTATCTTCCTATAGTTCTACCAACTGCGTAAGCCTATTTTGAACAGTGAAAGTGTCATCCATATATGTAAATTTTGCGATCCTTAAGCTAGGAACTAGATATTCTATAGGTTCTACTGCTTCTATACCGTAAACAAACTTAAAAGGTGTATGCATTGTCAGCTTCTTGCATGTGGTTCTATAGGCCCATAACATTGTTGGTACTCTCAAATCCCAATCATCTCTATTCACACTGCAAATATTCATCAGCGCTGTCTCCAAGATCTTGTTGAAAGATTCAACTATACCATTTGACTACGGGTGGTATGGAGTTCTCTTTCGGTGATGAAATTCAAATTCTTGAGTCAAGGCTTCAATATTTTTATTAATAAAATGTGTACCTTGATCACTCATAGGAATATTAGGGCATACAAACCTAGTTATGATATCATCAAATATGAATCACGCAGTTGTAGTTGCACTACAGTCCTTGACTTCTCTTACTTCTACCCATCTGGTCAAATATTTTGTTGCAGTGATTATGTACCGAGCTCCTGTGTGATTTCTTTGTGGGTTTATAGGTCCCACGAAATCAATGGCCCATTTATCAAGTTCCTGTAAGGTTATTTAAGGTGCTAAAGGAATCTCATCCCTTCTTGAATGTTTCCCAACTCATTGGCATACATCGTAGGATTTATAGTATTCCATAGCATCTTTGTGTAAAGTCGGCCACCAGAGGCCAGCTCTAACAATGTTTCACATTGTTTCTTTTCCTTCATAGTGTCCTCCTACGATGCCTTTGTGTGCTTTTGCTAGATCAGTGGTCTTTCTTCCTCCATAAAAGATCTCCTCAAAATATCATCAGGTCCCATCTTATATATTTTTCCAGCTATAAGTGAAAAATCTGCATCACAAACTACCAGTTGTTTCTTTTGAATGACTGTGTATTCGTGAGGTGCCATTCTTGTTGATAGGAGCTGGACTATCTCAATGAAGTGATCATCAAAATTTATGATGGCCAAAAACTGTGCATTTGGTAGTGAGTCCTCCCAGCTAGTAGGTTCCTTTCCATGTTCCAACCTAGATAAGTGGTCAGGTCCCTTGTTCATTCTCCCTGGCTTGACCACAATCTCAAAATCATATTCCTGAAATAACAGAAGCCATCTGCATATCCTTCCCCCCAACACTGGCTTGTTGACTAGATATTTAAATGGAGAGTGATTAATGAACATCTTAAAGTGTCCTCCCAACAAGTAGTGACGAAACTTCTATAACGCATACACCATGGCTAGGCCTTCTCTCTCAATGGTAGTGCGATTTATCTAAGTTGTAGAGAGCTTCCTACTAGAAGAGGCTAACAGATGGTCAATATCTATTGCTCCTGTTTGTACTAACACTTCCCCTAATGAAATAGATGATGCATCGATGTGCACATGGAATTACTTACTCCAATCTGGGAAAACCAGAATAGGCGCAGTGGCCATTTTTTGTTTCAGTGTGTCGAAGCTTAGCTGATATTCCTTTGACCATTGAAACTTACAATATTTCCTTAAAATATTTTCCATGGGTGTTGTTATCTATTCATATCTCTTGATGAAATTTCTGTAGTATCCAATATGTCCTAGCGTAGTGCGCAACTATATTACTGAAGTCGGAGGGGGTAGATCAACAATGATGGCAATCTTGGAAGGATCTACTAGAAACCCCTGCTTACACACAATATGGCCTAGCAACACTCCAAAGGGTGAAAAGAATATGGACTTCTTCAGGTTCAGGTACATCTGGCATTGCCTGCACTTATCCAACATTATTCTTAAGCATTTAATATGATTTTTCAATAGTCTAAAATCAGTCCAATCATCTAAATATGCTTCCATAAATTTATGTAGAAATTCCTTGAATGCTTGGACCACCACCCTAGAAAAGATGGTTGGTGCATTCTTCAATCCAAAAGACATCACTCTGTACTAGTAGGATCTGCATTCTATTGCAAATGTGGTCTTATGGTGATCTTCCTTGGCAATCATGATCTGGTGATAACCTGAAAATCCATTTGTGAAGGAGTAAACTTCCTGTCCTCCCACATTATCTAACACTTCGTCAGTAAACGGTCTAGGGAATGGATAATGTAAACATGCATCATTCAGTTTCCTCAAGTCTACATAGATTCTGATCTCTCCTATCTTCTTATTTTGAACCACCATAGGGCTAATCCATTCTGAATATTCAATAGGTTCTATGATTCTTTCTTCCAACATTCTATCTAATTCAATCTTGACTTTATGCTTATACTTGGGATTCAGTCTGTAGGGTCTCTACTTAACTGGCCTTGCATCTGGTTTCAAAGGGATCTTCATTTCTCCCATAGGCCCTTTAATGCCCTTCATGTTAGTGAACTTGGTTGGAAACAAGTCTTGATATTATTGCAGTAGTTTGGTGATCTTGTTAATAGTGGCATCATTCTAATAATCTCCAACATTTGCGATCTTAGGTGCTTTCTCTCTTCCAATATTAACTTTCTTGATTTTAATTGGTTGTCCAATAAAAGGTAGTTCAACTCTTGTTCGTTCTATGTCTCTCTGTCATTATGTTTCTACGATGTTCACATTCCTAGGATCATCGTCTTCATCATCATTGATATTGTAACAACTTTGCAATTTCTAAGGAGGTGCATTCCATTCATCTTCCTCTTGCTCAATAGGGAGGTTAGGTGCCTCCTTAAATACTCTCTATTGTATAACTTGCAAAGCTTGATCTATTGTAGGGTATTGACTTTCAAATAAAAATGTAGCTAAAACGTTTTGAGTCATACCGTACCAATCTGAAGTGATGTGGCATAGTTTTTCTTGAAGATACCAATTGATAGGGGTTGTATCCAAAGTGTTAATAAATTTATGCACCCATTGATATTGAGGAATGTTGCTCCAGGCTTCCTCACAACTTCGCACATGGTCCTTCAGACAACTTTGACCTATGTATCTAACCTCATACCCTTCTCCTTGTTCTGAAAAGCGCACTATCATCAAAGTGCGACATTACACCCAGTCCGCGATGTTATTTTTGTGCGTCCCCCACCATCTTCCTGGAGTTTCTTTCAAGGAATCATCCAATGCCATCAATCTCTATTCTACTGGTACAATTTCTTAAAACTCCAATAAGAAAGTTTCTAAATGATTTAAACAATCAAATGTGGGAAAATTGTTGATCTCTGTTCCAATCCAACGAACTTCCCTAGTCAATCTAGCACATCTCCTCATAGAAACTTCATACATTTTATTTTTCCAGTTCTCTAGTGCTTCTTCCAAATTTGATGAGCATGCGATGTCACTTCGCCAGCTTAAATTCCCATCTATTTTAGGATTAATGTAATTGTGTTGTCTTACATTCAATTTATATATATTCTCTAGCTCATATGCACGGTCTTCTTCTCTTATGGGTTCTGTTTATTTGTGACCTTCATCAGGATCCATAGGTGAAATGCCCCTAAGGAAATCACCTTCAAATGTCATTCTTCTTTTCTTTAAGTCAACAACAATAGAATTATTGAAATCCCAATCAATTCCTAACAACGCAGGATAAGGACAACTATCATCAACTATCTCAATTACTTCAAAGTATACAAGCGTTCTTACCTCATCGATGTCCACAGGGACATGCTCCAGCCTTCTAAAGGGGCTTACTGCGTGGTGATTAGCCATCCTGAGCCTGATAGGGGAATAAATCAACTTGGGTTTTCACATCAGTGCTAAGGTCTGCTTCATCATAACATTGACTTCTGATCCTAAGTCGAGGACCACATAATATATATCATAATCTACAATCTGAGCATTAAGGTGTAGTTCCTTATTTGTCCTTATCTTTTTGGATACCTGATGTACTTCTTTATTTAGCGGAGGATCTATCCTGCCTATCTCGTACTGTCTGATCAAATTTTGTAGCTCTTGTACAACTCTTTCATCCTTAATTAGATTAATGCAAGTATGTAATAATTCAATAAACTTTCTTACCCCTTTTCCTTCTCCGAGAGAACCAGATTGATCGAATGTTAGAGGCATTCCACATTCTATCACTTTTGTTTGTGTTTTTTAGGAAGAATATTGATCTCTTCCAAATTCTTTTCTTCCTCTTCAAATTTCTTCTTTTCTTTCCTTGGATCAAACACTTGTGTCTTTTCTTCAACTCTTCTGACCCTTGATTCTTCTATTGTCTTTCCTGGGGTCACTATGTCTTCTCCTGTAACACTCCCTCCTCTAGTGATAACTGCGACCCTGGGATCCTCTCTGTGAAGTTATGTTGAGATTAGTTGTATTTCATTGTTTCCTCCTCGTCTCTCTTGAAGTTTGGCTAACAACACGAGCCAATCTTCAATGACATGTTCAAATGAGTTGTAGTATCTGCAAGTGGTACAAGAGTTCAGGCAGTCCCTTGCCAAGTGACCTGGTCATGCGTAGTTATAACAAATGATCTGACCTCGACCTCGAATCATGCCTCCTCCTCGTCCTCTTCCTCTAAGTCCACCGTGAGGGTTGAAGTTTCCTCTTCGTGGGGAGTTAAACTACATAGTATTACCCTCTTTTTGCATCTCTCCTTGAATCCAATATGTATCTCTTGACCTTTCATAAAAGAGTTCATAAGCCCTACAGTCCTTCTCATCATGCCCCACTGGTTTACAGAATGTGCAGTAAAGATTTGTAGGTGTCTAAACATATTTTTGCGTGTAATATCATTCACCAGGGCGATATCTATTTCTACATACCTCGCAACAAGGTAGAGTAACCTGCTTCAAAGGGATTGGATCCCCAAAATCCAAGTATTCATGAAATAGGGGGCAGTGCTCCTTATCATGGACTTCTGACTTGCATATAATACACCAGATGTCTTTTCTTTTATATTTTCCCTTGTCTTTCTTCATATCATCAACCTGTAGAGATATGCTAGTTAGATGACTCAAAATTTGGCTCATGCCTGATCTGGATTCTCCCATAGGGGATGCTTCTAGTTTCATGGTGATCTCCAGCACCTCAGCCTACGAAGAAACCTTCTAACACATCATAGGTACTCTAATGTGTGGTAGGAGGGCAACAATGAACCATTCCTTCTTTTGTTCATCTAGAATCTGAAGACTCAAGTGGCCTGTCAAGGTCTTAAACCTTTGATCAAACTCCCAAACAGGTTCAACTACTCTCTTCTTGATTTCTTCCAGTTCTGTAATGCACTGTGATTTCGACTTGGGTTTCTTGAATTCTGCACTGAATGGGATCGTTATGTCATTTAGCAATTTAGGTTGTGCAACTCCTTTAACAAAATTCATGTACCAACTTAGTGTGCGGTCTCTTAAGGTAGTACTAAACTGAGCTCTCTGAACAACTTTTTCATTGACTTTCTTAATACTCCATATGGCTTCGTATAGAAACCAATGTTGATCAAGATCTTCAGATCCATCTCCCCTAAATATGGGTAGCCTCATTTAATCTACCATATATCTTCCTAATCTTCTTGACTGATTATGTATTGTATTGCTGGTAATAGTGCTCTAGGTGATCTGGTAGCTCTGACTACTCTGGTTACTCTCGCTTTTTAATGCTTCTAAAACAACAGGAGGAGTAGTAGTACTTACTTCAACAGTCTACACAATTCCTGAAGTTTCTGATTCTTCTCAGCGAGGTTCTTCACTCTTCCTTTCCTCTTCCCTAGAGGACTCTTAATGTTCCTCGTTCAATAACTCTTCCTCTTCTCCACTGTAGAACCCTTCATCCTGTATTAGTGGTTCGTGATTCTTATCAAACAAGTTCACTAGAGAAACTTTTCTGAAGGTCTTCCCACTGGACGTATGTCCAACCTCTATGTCTCTCTCACTGTCTGAGTTCTTGAACATTAGTTTTTCAATCTGACCAACTACTGTATTTTCAATATGTTCTTCTCATGCAATAACATCTTGATCTTCCACTTCAAAAAGTGTAAAGAGTTTCCTCTAGGTCCTTTAAAGAAATATCTCTCTTCTTGGATATAGGACTCTACTATGTCAATAACAAACTCGGTAATGTACCCTCCAATGGTGTTATCAAACCAGTGATCAACTTCTCTTGACACAACGTTATCAACTCTCTTGACCTTCTTGATCAATGTCAACATACAAACCACAAATGGTCTAGATCTAATCTCAATTTAGGTATCTGTTAATCTGGCTAACCACTCGTATAGCTCATTATGAATTCCTCCAAAGAAAATCTCGTGTATATTAGTAAAGATATACTTTCCCAACCAGTCTTCTATACTAAGATTAGCGTTCTTGTTCTGAGCTTCAGCGAGGTCCTTTTCTTGTTCTTCTATCCACTTCTGAATCTCTATCTTCAATGGAAACCACCTTGACATTCTCTCAAGAAGATCCCAGTCCAGACAATGGAACCATTTGTTGGCATAGGTCCAGAGCCAGGGTTCAGCTCTAACAATGCACCAACAAGCCCTAACTATTGGCCCTTTCGGCAACAGCTGCGAAGAGATGAAGTCTCAACCAAAATAGCAATAGGGTTTTGCAAGACATAGGTGTCTATAACCAAAGGAAATACAAAGTGGATCCAAGACAACAACACACAACAACCTATCTATTCTTTATCTTCTTTAAGCCTACTGCACGATCTATATCTCAGATATAACACAATGGTGCAATGACATAATAACAAAAGAAAAAAGAACACAACATCAATCACATTAAACAACAAGATATACATGGTTCACCCTCTCCCTAGGGATATGTCCACAGAACTATGTTTCTTGATATTATAGGAAAACATACAGTGCAATATGGGCACTTTCTATTATAGGAAAACAACACTTGCTCTCCCTTTTCCACAATGATCCACACTCAACAACTTATGAGGAACAATTACAAACCCCCCTTCTCTCATCTAGTTCCTTATTTATACATTACAATGACTCCACAACCTTAGGTCGAAACCTAGGTGTCAAAACCATAAATACCAAAACCCTAGGTGTCTAAAACCCTAAGTCCACTTTGACCGGTGTCTTTCCATCTTTCCTGCGAGGTGCTCCAAAGCATCCATTAGTGGATTTTTCCACTTGTTGAGTTGTCCACAATTCGTCCTCCTTGTTGATATATTTTCCTCGATCTTCTTGTCCAACGGCTTGTTTTCCCTTACTTTGCTCCTTATTTTATGTTTCTTTGACCACTTCGACCTAATCTCAGTCAATGTGCCTTCTTCTCGCACTTCATCTTTTCTTTTCCTTTTTCTTCGCTTTATTTCTTAATCCATACCCAAGACCCAACACCCTACAATTGATTCTACCTTGTAGAAAAGTTTAATAGACAACTTGTTGTATCTTACAACAACTAGGCATGATATTATGTATGCCGTCAGCTTTGTTGCCAAGTTAATGGAATCCGTCAAAGATTCTCACTGGAAGATGGCAAAAATTATCCTGAGATATGTTGTAGGCACTCTCAATTTTGTCTTATGGTACACTTAGTCTAATGGTACACTGAGTCTAATGCTTCTCATTTTGTCAAAACAAGCTAGGGAGATATCTTCTAGCACTTAAAAACAAATGGGTTTAAGTTCACTAATTTTCTAGTTACACAGATACGACAGATTGAACCTGTTCTTAGTTGCCATAGCTCATCTTTAATAAGATCTCTATCGTTGCATTTAGGCTCATTCACATAGATTTTATGTAACAGGAAATATAGAATCATGTTATTACCACTCCTATTATTACCACAATGTAAGTTTGTTATCATTTTTTTTGACCAAAAAGAAACAACAAAGCCTGGATTCACTAAGACGCTTACCCACCGTTTCTTCTAAATTGTCCGCTTGTAGATCCAATGGCTGGATATGTGATACGACCCTCTCCCGCGGGTTGAAGCTACTACACAAGTTGAACTTGAACAACACTTCTCGGTGTTGGTCTTTTCTATTCTTCCAATTATGGCCCTCGGTTATGGATCTTCCCTCGGGCAAGGTATGGTTCTTCATTTAAATGTCTTCGTTCGGGCCCCATAACATCCAAGTCTGTCTATATGCGCACTGCAGCTATAGAAACTACGGAGGACGAATAGTCATCTTTCGGGCTCCATAACATTTAAGGTATCTATATGTGCACTGCAGCTATAGAAAAGACGGAGGACGAATAGTCGTCTTTCCCATACAACATTATCTGACAAGACCCCATCCAGCTCCATCCTTTTTCTTTAAAAAATCAAATGCCAATCACACCTTTTTGAAAAACGAATGCCATTAAGGCATGCCAAATTCCCATTACCCAACATTATATAGATATAAGTAGAATGTTTGATTACCCATTAGCTCCTTATCTAAACCAGATTGACCGGTTGGTCTGTGAAAATGATTTTTATTCTTTCTGGGTTCTAAAAACAAACAAAAATATGAACTACCTGGACGTGATATATTTGTGACTAAACAAGCTCAAATTTTGTTCTGTAGGAGCAAATGGATGGATTCCGAATCTGGGTGGCCAAAAATGAAGTTGAAGACGGGGTAGCGAGGGTTCTATCCTTCCCCTTGTCCCTTTGTAGCTCGAGCTAACCAGGGTCCTATGTGAAACTATACTGAGGTCGATGAGACC
>ML779752.1:59012-73631 GCA_009831015.1 Picea engelmannii | reverse complement strand
ACGGTTACAAATTGAGATAACAAAACAAGTATTTGTAACTGTTTTCTTGCATACACTTCCTTACAGTTACAATTCTAATAAACAATTACAATTATAATAAATCTGCAAAGTTTAAGGCACAGGAAAACGTTTTCCCTCACAAATCTGTGAGCAATGAGACTTATTTTGTGCTCAGGATTCCCATGGTTTGAGTTGGAATTCACAGGAACCTGAGTTTTAGAAAATTTGATCAGATTCACGGTAGCTCTTGTACAAGGAATGCAAGCCCTGCATGCCCAAGAACAGTCATCTTTGCCTAGCATAAATACTCGACATCACCCATGCATCCCTGAGCTACCGGCAGGGACTTGCTGCTCTGTAGCTCCTCTTGTTATTTTAAATATGAGCATGGTTTTGTAATGGATACTTCTTTCCTCTTATTACATTTTTCTTTCAAATATTCCCCCAACTTCAAAGTTGGGCGAGATCTCTTGATTTGGTTCTCCTTCCATCAATTTTGAAAAGATTCCCATATGATTACTAAATTAAGCGTGAATACCAAGTTGATATTCCTTTCACTCTTTTTGTTTGAACTATTAAGATTATTTTTTGAAGTCGGTGGAGTTGATTCACTTTGATTCAATTTTAGCAATCATTTTTTGAATTTTATCTCACTCCACTGATTGATTATATCTTATGAATCAGAGCCATATTCCAATGATTTATTTGAACTTGCAACCAGATCCAATGATTGATCAATAGTTTGGAATTAGAGTCCCCTTCGAAAATTAAGTGGAGGAGTGGTCTGAATGTGTAGATTAGCTTTAATTGTCACATTGGACTTTCTCTTCTAAAATGTTTTTGATATTTGATGATTTTCTTAATGTAAAGTTATGAAGAGGTGAAAGGTACCATTGATTTTGAAGTCACATTAAAACTGAAGTATCATAACCTCATGTTTCGATGATTCCATCGCTTGCTTACTTACTTACCCTTATGAGCTTTTACAATAACTACAAGTAGATAAGCTGGCCTTTTGAATTGGAATTTAACTTGTTTCTCAATAAATTTTAAGCAAAATTTGAATTTCTATGTCACGTTGATCTCTTCTACCGAACTAAGAATCACATTGTTGGTAAAAGACTCTCCTTTTCATTTATAAAATTCAAGGTGATGAAGGATTAAGGAGTATTACTTATCATATTTGACTACTCATTAGCTATTTATGTTTGTTAGGCACTCATCTAAAGAAATGCCTATTGTTTTTTCGTATATACATATGCTAATTCAATCCTGAATCATTGCATGCATATAAAAATCAAGTTCCAAACATGTGATATATTTCATTTGAGACTTGTTTGAGTTGAAATCTAGATCATGAATTGCTTAATTCCTGAGTTACATCTGATTTTTGTTAATTATATCAATACATCTGATTTTTGTTAATTATATCAATAATATCAACAGTATGTGACTCTATGTCATGGCTAGTTGTATGATTGTTTCTTGATTTTATTGATTTGCTAAAGCTTATTTAGCTCAGCTCTTTTCCTTTAATCAATGCACTCTGCTCATTTTTGTTTTCCAATTTTGTCTTCTTTGTATTATCTTCTTTTCTTCTCATTTTATCATGGTATCATATCTTAGTAAGCAAGCCTCTTCACAGTGTCTGGAGAGAACCCTGATCATAAGAAGAAGAGCACAGATCTTACATTGTCTCACAGATGAGGGAACGAGACGCAAGATTCTTCACAGAGCTTGGAGAACAGTTAGCAGTCCACAGTACGCTCAAAATATTGTTGGAGACAACAAGGGCGAGGAAGAAGAACTGCAGAAAGCAGAGAACAATTAAAGATTACGTGAGCATTTAAGGAATTCGTGAAAGATTCACAAAATTTTATCTTAAGTAGAAATTTTGCAGAAGAAACAAAGGAGAAGAATGGTCAGGTGTAAGATCGACCCTGTGAACATATTTGAGCCATTAATCAAGCTCAGAAAGGAATACAAGCCCGTAGGTAAGGACAATTTTTTTTTAGCCATAAGATCTCATTAGAGAGAGGTCAGATCTCATTAGTGAGCAAGATCATCCATCATATGAAGCAAAGATTAAACCATGACCATCATATCTCATTAGAGAGAGGTCGACGATGAGGAGGATTTGCAAGGATCAGAGAGGAAATTAAAGTCTGTACAAGTTGTGAGATCGCTATTGCTCAAGAATGTTGATCTTTCTATATCAATAGATCAATGACGGATATCAATCGCGCTACGAACGTGCATCTTCACATTGCACGTATCAAGAATAAAATTAAGGCATGAGAAAGTTGTGAGACCATTATCTCTCAGGATCATTGATATTTCTAGATAAACAGATCAATGGTGGATATCAATCCCTCCTCAAATGAGCATATTCACTTTGCAGAGATCAGAAAGGAAATTAAATACTGAGCGAGTTGAGTCTTCCCAAGCACTCGTGATCGTTGATCTTCAAACAAGTGACATGCGTCACGAGATCCCACACTTTGGAGCTAGAGAACTTCGGAGGAGAGTCAGAAACTTAAATAAGGAACTAACGAAGCTTAGGATTCTGAATTTAAATTCAGTCGTCCACTTAAGAGGCCATGTGGAGGAAGATCTCTCACTTCAGAGATTCGCACTCAGGTCAGTGCGTATTAGTAGTCGATAACTCCCAAATGTCGGAGTTCCAAAGAAGATCTTGGTTGTTCATTTGCAAAGGCCTAAGGATAGTTGGATCTATGGCTTTATGGATAATTCGTCGCCTCGACACTTCATGAGAATTGATATTGTGAGGGGTGAAAGATATTCAAAGCCCGAACTCCCGAAATAATTATGAGTCATATTTCTCGAAGGGTAATTGAGACCGTCGATTTCTTCCCTTGTTCGGAGGTCCACGAGTTTGTAGGATTGCAAAAGAAAGGAATATCGTCCAAAGCCCCAAAGGCTCGAATACATGAATTCCCAAAATAAATGAGGACCGTTAATCTAAAATCAATGAGCATCGTTGATCTTTGCAACACATCCTTTATTCGTCAATTTGACTAATCAAAGGAACTGAAACCTTCAAGCGTCTTAATGCCCAAAGCCTAAAATCTCGAAGCGCCTGGTTTTAATACCCCAGTCATATGAGAAGCTAAACATCGATTTTCTTTTTGGCTCTCGAGTAAACTCAGAAAGCCCAATTCTGCCATTACAGGGGCTACAATTGCTAAATAACAGAGCTTAGAGCTCTGATTTCGTAGATCTCATGCTCGAATAGTCACATCCATCTCGATCAAAGTTAAATAAGGAGTATACCTTGTGTTTTTCGGCTCGAAGTCACAATAGAGGATTTCACGGACGTGGTCTTACGTACAGGAAGCATGTAAGCCCAAAAATCTCTAACAATTTTTTTTTGTTATTCTTTTTTTAAAAGATGACCACCTCTAGAAACT
Organism: Picea engelmannii; assembly: GCA_009831015.1. Classification (NCBI taxonomy): domain Eukaryota; kingdom Viridiplantae; phylum Streptophyta; class Pinopsida; order Pinales; family Pinaceae; genus Picea; species Picea engelmannii. Next base: position 70,200 of record ML779752.1, on the reverse strand, counting down.
TAGGATCAACACAAGGACCGATTCTTCTTGGGAAGAATTATGATTTTTGGTCTCTTAGAATGAGATCTTTATTGCAAGAACAAGAGTGATGGGATCCAATGGATCTTGGATATGTGAAACCATATCTAGCAGACCTTACTACCATGACCAACCAACAGAGAATTTCTCAGGAAACACAGAGGAATGGAGAGGATAAGGAAAATTTTTGGATTCAAAACTAAGTGGATGACTCAATTTTCTCAAAAATCACACGCGTTTTTCCTTCAAAATAGGCCTGGGAAATCCTTAAATCAACTTACCAAGGAAATGACAGGGTCAAAACAGTTAAACTGCAGACTTTGAGGACACATTTTGAGACTCTAAAAATGAGAGAGTCTAAAAATGTTGATCAGTTTATTACCAGAGTCATGGGAATCGTAAACCAGATCAGATTGACTGGTGAAGCCACCCCTGATCAACGAACTGTTGAGAAATTCCTTGAAAAAGTCTACCAAAGAAATTTGAAATGGTTGTTACAGCCATCCTTGAATCCAAGGATCTATCATATTTTTCAATAGATGAATTAATGGGCTCTTTATTTCCACATGAGACTAGACTACATCTAGAAGATGAGTCAATAGCCAATGCCTTCAAGACTCAATTCTCCTTCAGTAGAGGGAGAGGCAGAGGCAGAGGTAGAGGTAACCAAAGAAGAGGGAGAAGTCCAAGTAACCATCACTCAAGTGAAGGTCACAAACAACAGAACCATAATCATAATTTTCAAGGTCACAAACAACAGAACCAAAATAAGAATTTCTAGCCTCAAAGAGGTAGAGGGAGAAGATCAAATGACAAATCAAACATACAATGTTATTACTACAAAAATTATGGACACTATGGATCTGACTGCCGGGGAGAAGTAAGAAGATCATTTCTCAAGCAGAGCACATGACTCAAATCATGAAGGAGAAACCTCAGATGGTATGTTTGTCTTATGCCACAAGACTGAATAACAACATAAATATCTCTGGTTTCTCGACAGTGGTTGCAACACTCGCATGGAAAGTAACAAAGATTTACTCTCATGCATTAATTCTTCTATTTCATTTGATATTACACTTGGAAATTATTCCTTAGTCAAAGTTCAAGGAAAAGGAACTGTACCTATTCTTACTAAATAAAATGTAAAGAAAGATATAAACAATGTCTATCATGTTCCAGATCTTAAACATAATATGTTAAGTGTAGGAAAACTAATTTAACATGGCTATAAGGTACTTTTTGAAGGATCGTCATGTAGGATATATGATAAAACCCCCAGCAGATAATTGATTTCTGAAATCCACATGACTAGGAATATAATGTTTCCCCTGACCCTTAGAACTGCAAATCCGATCCAATCATACACACAAAGTGCATCCACCCCCGATGAAACTATGGTTTGGAATACAATATTTGGACATCTACTCTTTAAGAGTCTAAGTATTCTAGAGAAGCACTCCATGGTCAAAGGTCTACCTATATTCAAATAACAAAATCCCCCATGTGAGTATTGCATTCTTGGAAAACATAAGAGAACTAGTTTTCCGTAGTCCTCCACTCAATCCAAAAAACACTTAGAGTTGGTTCACAATGACCTATGTGGACTAATTCAAACAAAATCAATTAGTGGTAGCATTTATTTTCTAACGTTTATTGATGACTTTAGCAAGAAAATTTGGATTTATTTTCTTAGACATAAGTCTAAAACTTTTGCAAAGTTCAAAGAATTCAAAGCTAATGCTAATAGAGTGGAAAATATATAAAAGTTCTCAGATTATATGGAGGAGGAGAATACAACTCCAAATAATTTGCAAATTTCTGCAAATCACAAGGCATCATAATGCAAACTACAACCAGGTATACTCCACAATAGAATGGAGTGGCTAAAAGGAAAAATCAGACAATAATGAACATGGAAAGAAGCCTTCTCAAAGAGAAATGTATGTCAAATAAATTTTTGGATGAAGCAGTATCATGCTCAGTTTATCTCCTGAACATATCTCCAACCACCAGTCTGAAGATGAAGGTCCATCAAGAAGCATGGAGCGGGACAATGATAAATGATGCACATCTCAGGACATTTGGATGCATAGCATACGCTCACATACCTTCTGAATTAAGGAAGAAATTGGATGATAGAAGTGAGAAATGCATCTTTATTTTCTATAGTGAAACATCAAAATCCTACAGGCTCTACAATCCAATCTCAAAGAAACTGATTCTCAATAGAGATGTAAAATTTCTTGAAAATCAGTTCTGGAGTGAGTCTGAAAATTGGCCTATGGAAAGTCAAAATCCATTGCTGCCACTTCCTGAAGACATAGATAATTTAGGACAACAAACAAATCAACCTTCTCTTCCAATATTGCAGGTACAAGGATAGTCTGAAAGGTTTTAGGATAACTCTACTTCCAACATAAATTCATCCTCTGAACTTCAAAATCAGAGAACTCGAAGTTTGAGATAAATCCATCAACAGTTGGATGATATTGATCAACACAACATTTTTTCTTTAATGTCATGCCAACCTACATCTTTTAAAGAGGCATATAAAGAGCCACATTGGGTTCAAGCCATGAACCAAGAGATTGAATCCATTGAGAAGAATGAGACATGGGATCTTGTTGATCTGCCTATACATAAGAAAAGTATTGGTGTCAAGTGGATTTACAAAAATAAACTAAATGAAGAGGGGAAGATTGAAAAAGACAATGCAAGACTTGTTGCCAAAGGATTCTCAGAACAACCAGGTATTGATTATGGTGAAAATTTTTCTCCAGTAGCAAGGTTGGACACTGTAAGGACTCTCTTAGCCATGGCAACTCAACACAAATGGAAATTATACCAGATGGATGTCAAGTTATCTTTCCTAAATGGTGTCTTAGAAGAAGAGGTCTATGTAGACCAACCACCCGAATTCGAAGTCAAAGAGAATCCAACCAAAGTGTATGGGTGGAAGAAAGCCATGTATGGCTTAAAGAAATCTCCAAGAGTTTGGTACAACATAATTGACACTTACCTTATCAAAAGTGCTTTCAATAGAAGCGAAAATGATCCAACTCTATACACCAAAACAAATCAACAAGGTAAAATTTTGATTGTATGTTTATATGTTGATGACATGATATATGTTGGAAATATTGAGTTAACCAGTTTTAAACATGCCATGCAATCTGAGTTTGAGATGACAGATCTTGGCATAATGAAATATTTTTTGGGGATTTAGGTTGACCAATCAACGAAAGGCATTTTTGCCTGTCAGCAAAAGTATGCAACAGGCATCATCAAAATATTTGGCATGGAATACTGCAATCCAACATAAACCCTTATACCCCTAGGCACAAAATTGAGCAAGCAATATGAAGGCCCTACAGTGGATTCTACCCTGTACAAAATTTTAGTAGACAGTTTGTTGTAACATACAACAACTAGGCCTAATATTATGTATGCAACCAGCTTTGTTTCCAGGTTCATGGAATCCCCCAAAGATTCTCACTGGAAGATGGCAAAAATGATTCTAAGATATGTTGCAGGAACTCTCAATATTGGCTTATGGTACACTCAGTCCAATGATAATCATCTCTCTGGTTACACAGACGGTGATTTTGCAGGCAACCTAGATGATTGGAAACACACCTTAGGACATGTTTTTCACCTGGCCACGAACCTAATTTATTGGGCCTAAAAGAAGCAACCCGTAGTCTTAATATTTTATGTAGAGGCAGAGTATATCGCTGCTACCTCAACTTCTTGTCAAGCTGTGTGGTTGAGAATAATATTGAATGATATGTCACATACAAAAAATGAGCCAACTCCTATCTTCTGTGATAACACCTCAACAATTTATTTATTCAAAAACCATGTATTTCACAAGAAAAGCAAGCATGTTGACACTCGTTTTCACTTCATACGTGAGCTAGTCAATAATGGTGACATCGCACTTCAATTTTGTGTCTCACGAGATCATCTCGCGGATATTTTTACAAAGCCACTAGGAAAATCCATTCCTTATTTTTAGAGACAACACTTGGGCATTATCAGTGTTGATGTTTGTAACTATTGATTTTAAGAGGGAGTGTTAATTATATCAATAACCTCAACAATATGTGACTGTACACTTCTAGCTATCATGACCAGCTGTACAATTTTTTCTTGATTTTCTTGATTTGCTAAAGCTAATTTCGCTCAAATCATTTCCTTTAATCAATGCGCTATGCTCATTCCTATTTTTTAATTTCGTCTTCTTTGTATTATATTTTGTTCTTCCCATTTTATCAATTTTCACATTAAAACGAGTTCACACTTATGAATGTTTACAAGATGAATTTGAAGAAGAAAACATGAGAAAATAAGAACAATCCAAATATAAGTTGAATACGAAATTGAGGAACAAAGAAGAGTAGAAAAAGAATTGGAAAATATAGCTCAAGATGGTGTTGAAGTAGAGAAGAAAAAGCACCAAAGAAAAATAATAAAATAATAAAGTAAAGGAGGGAAATTTTGAACATCCAAATCCACTGCTTATCGAAGAAGTTTTCACTTAATGAAGTAAAGGAAAGAAATGTTGAACATCCAAATTCTCCAAATTCACTGCCTATGGAAAAAAAAATCACTTTTGAGGCATTTGCTAATAATTTTTCCTCAGATATGATCACAAGAGGAAATGGCCCTATCCCCACATTGATTGATGAAGTTGGATTTTTTCAAATTTGATAAACAAAGAAAATAAGTTACCATACATATGCACAAGCGTAGAGAAATTATCTTTTATTCAAAAGTGGTGCTTACCACTAAGAAAAAATATTTTTGATTCAAAAGTGGTGCTTACCACTAAGACTATAATAATGGACATAGGAAGTCCAAATCTTAGTACTCATGCCATGCTAGTCGTACGATTGCTAAATCCACTATACATATATCCATACATTGATGCCCACATTAATTGATGAAGTTGGAATTTTTCAAATTTGATAAACAAAGAAAATAAGTGACCATACATATGCACAAGTGTAGAAAAATTATCTTTGATTCAAAAGTGGTGCTTACCACTAAGACTGTAAAATTATATTTGATTCAAAAGTGGTGCTTACCACTAAGACTGTAGTAATGGATACAAGAAGTCTAAATGTTAGTACCCATTCCATGCTAGTCGTATCCACTGTACATAAATCCATCCATTGATGCCCACATTAATTGATGAAGTTGGAATTTTTCAAATTTGATAAACAAAGAAAATAAGTGACCATACATATGCACAAGTGAAGAAAAATTATCTTTGATTCAAAAGTGGTTCTTACCACTAACACTGTAGTAATGAATACAAGAAGTTTAAATGTTAGTAACTGTGCCATGCTAGTCGTACAATTGCTAAATCCATTGTACACAAATCCATCCATTGATGTTGAAAAAAATATTAACTCATCTATATAATATTTTCTAATGGAAAAGTGAGGTTAAATACTACATATCCAATAAATATGAAGTTTCAAGTTTTATTGATTATTATTGATTATTCTTTTAGGGTGCAGAATAAATTAAATAGAGTTTAAAGAGAGTTTTATGAAAGAGATCAACATGTGTATGTTGTAGGTTAAAAAATATCCTTTTAGGAAGCAGAATAAATTAAATAGAGTTCAAAGATAGTTTTCTGAGAGAGATCAATATTTGTATGTTGTAGGTTAACAAATATCAGAATTTATGAATCATATTCAAGTATGAAAAATTTCTTATAAACAAAAACAGTTATATTTCAACATGTATTTATGAATGATATTCAAGCATGAAAAATTTCATATAAACAAAAAAATTATAGTTGAACATGTGGAAATAATTAGCAACCTTATTTGGACTAAATCCTTACAAAATTTCATTTTTTTGCTAAACAAGTTTTTCATGAAATGGAATTTTGTTTCAAATATTGGAAGGACTCATCCAAAAACACCATCTGGTAGGGTACAAAGAACTTATTTGAACTAAATCCTAACAAAATTTCATTTTTTTGGTAAACAAGTTTTTCATGAAATAGAATTTTGTTTCAAATATTGGAAGGACTCATCTAGAAACACCATTTGTTAGAAACACCATTTATTAAGGTACAAAGTACATCAGAAACACTTATCACCTACCTTATTTGACCTATATAATGTACACAGTACATCAGTTTCTTTACAGTTTATTTTGAACCTATCACAAACTCACATGTCCAAAGAACTATGGAAGATTGTATTAGAAACATACCTTCTTTTAAACCTATATATAGTTTATTTGCACAAACACAAATGTCCAAAGAACTTTGGAAATTGTATTAACTCAAATAGGAAGAGACTTTGTTTTCGTCTAATCTTTATGAAGTTACCATTCAAAGTTTTATGAAACCCCCACCAAGGATATTACTTTAATTAGGACCATGGCTCATAATATGAATGATTTTGAAATTTATTTAATAAGAAACCATCTAAGATTTTTTTACTGTGGAGAACTCTCATACAATGAGTATTATTGTTTGTTATTGTTTTTCAATTATTTATTAATTGTAAATGTGAAATTATAACTAATTCTTTTCATTTATGTTTATTTAATTTTATTATATATTATACATTTTAATACTTGGATAGAAGAGTATCAATTCAAAAAGTATAATATGTACAAAGCCTTAATTAAAAGGATAATTAACACAAGTTTCTACATCTATTAAGTTAGAGAAACCAACTTAGTAAGTATGAAATCTTTTTATTTGAATTTTTATATGTTCTTTACCATTAAATTCACAAGTCGTATATATCTAACAACATCTAAAAAAAATTAAAACAAGGTAGATTAAATATAAAAATTTTAAACCTTAAAAAAATTGATTCCTCCATTTAATAAATCTACTTTTAAGAATAAATATATTAAAAAAAAAATTACAAATATAAAAATTAATTCTTTAATAACTAAAAGCATAAATTTATTTAATAATAAATATATTTAAAAATAATTTAAATTATAAATATAAAAGAAGACTTTTAACATATTTTTAATAAAGTTATATATATAAATGAATAACATGCCATATTTAATCCAATTTGTAATCTTATGTATTCTAGATTGAGATCATATGATATTTGTTGCTTTTATATTTAGAATTTATAATTATATTTTAATGTTATTAAAAATGTTTAGAGTTAAAAAAATTTGAATTCTTAATATCTTTATGAGTGCAATTTTTTTTTTTAAATATTCATATAAAAATTATAAAATGTAAATATATATTTAACATGAATATAATTATTATATATAATAATATTTTAAAAATAAAAATTCTTTATAATTATAATTTTTTTATATAAATATAATTATTACATATAATAATATTTGAAAAATCAATATGCTTTAAAATTATGAATGTGTCTTTTTAATATTATATATCTTACATTAAAAATATAATATTTTAAAACTCTTTTATATTATCATATAATAATATTTTAAAAATCAAAATGCTTTATAAGTATAAATGAGCTTTTTTATATATTATGTAACTTAAATTTTTTTAATTTAAATATGAATATAATCATTACATTCAAAATGCTTTTATATTATTAATGACTATATATAATAATATTTTAAAAATCAAAATGTCTTATAATTACAAATATGATTATTATATATTAATAATTATGTGTTTTAAATTAAAAATATAATATTTTAAAAAGAAAAATGTTATATATAATAATATTTTTAAAATCAAAATGCTCTATAAGTATAAATGTGTGTTTTTAAAATCAAAATGCTGATCAATAATATTGGCTCTTGACATGTGCAAGAATTTTCTCATAACCTGGATGTTCAGCATAAGATACATTATGCATTTATCTTAATATCAGATTTGAGAATTTCTTTATTTCCAAGCTTGGAATTTCATAACATAATATTTTAAATATGAATTTATCTTTATTTTAAGATGTGGATTTATCTTCTTCTGTTTTCAAAATCAAATAGAATTGAGTCTTTTAAATTTAAAGTATTTTTAAAACATTATATTTAAAAAATAAAATATAAACACCAAATTGGTCCCATTTAAATTTTACATATCTCACAACATCTAAAAAATTAAACCAATAAAGATCCATTTTAAACCCTCATTTATCAAACTAGGGACAAAAATTCTTAAGTTTTAATTTTTTTTATCATTTAAAATGAAGGAACCAATACATGACATGAAATTAAATGATAAACTAGTATAGAACTATCTTAACTTTAATTCTATGAAGTGCCTAAGGGATGAAATCTTGGAGGTGCAAATCCTTCATCTTTAACCCATTTTAGACTGCAAAAGGTTAGAGCCTACATATACAATTTTCATTTACTTATTATTTAAGAGTGACACATGTCATCTCCACCTTCACAATTTAAACACATAATCACACATTGAAATGTAAAATAGACTTTTAAATGTAAAAATTTACACTTTAAAAAATTTGATCCCACTCAATACTTAATAAATCTAATTTTAATAATAAATATATTAAAAAAAAAATTAAAAACATAAATATCAAAATTTATTCTTTAATAATTAAAATCATAAACTTATTTCAAAATAAATATATTTAAAATTAATTTAAATTATAAATAAAAGATTAAAACTTTTAACATAGTTTTAATAGAGTCATATCTAAATAACATGCCATATTTAATCCACATTGTCGTCTTATGCATTCTAGATTGAGTTCATATGATATTTTTTGCTTTTATATTGATAATTTATAATTATATTTTATTATTATTAAAAATGCTTTTTTTTATATTTATAATTTATAATTATATTTTATTATTATTATAAATGCTTTTTATTTTTTTATATTTATAATTTATAATTATATTTTATTATTATTATAAATGTTTATAATTGAAATTTTTTGAATTTTTAATATTTTAAAATATTTATGCCTTGGATGGGGTGACACGCGACGATGCTTCGTCACATGGTTCATCATCGAGCCATAACATAAATGATGATGGTCGCCACCCATCCTCTCCGCATTTACGATGGTAGCCGGCCATAACTGCCGCTATACGGAGGAGGGACTCCTCCCTCGCGCGAAAGCTCTCGCTTAGACTACACTGAACATGATAGGGTTTATGGATAGCCAGGAGAATCCATCATTTGGTAATTCGAAATTTCGAGCACCTGGACAGAGCTGGTTCACTCTCGTTTTGGACCTCCCCATCGGTTGGGAGCTCTGGTGCAGCTCTGGTTCCTTATCGTCTTGGCTCACTTTCGTTTCACTGCATTCTCTTTACATTTTTATCCACCCCTCAGCAACAATGACTAGGAAGCGAGGCAGGCCTCACTGTGGCTCGACCTAGTACACCCACAAAGAGCAAAGGCAAAGGAGGAAGAGCCTCTAGCGCTCTCTATCGATGGCAACTTCCATTCTCCGAAAGAGGGCACGTGGTGACCAATTGGCTCTGCATGCCATTATTGCTAAGACTGGGACAGAGCGTAGCAGTCATACCATGGAAATTGAGCCTCAAAGCAGTCTGGAGGGAGGTGTCGCAGACGAGTTTCCAACTTGTTATGTTGAAGAAACACTGTAACCCACCCTGGAACCCTAAGCCATGGCGCTGAACTTACAGGATGGTAGCGGTCCTAAAGATGAGATGACAAACGAATTCCCTGTGTGTTTCATTGAAGAGATACCATGGACGGGTGACTACAGCCCCACCAACCATGCTGAGAAGGCAACGATCGAGGACAAGGCTCAGGACAAGGCTTGCGTCGAAAGGAACGTGGACGAGACCAGACCATGGATGTAGGAGGAAGCGACCGGTGCAGGACTGACTGAGATCGAGGCCAGAGCTGGGATGAACATGGAAGTGGGGAACAAAATCTTCGACGACGCATGTAATCATGGCTTGCATGGTCCATTCCTCCATGCAGAGCATCTGGCTCTAGTGTTTGAACTCCGAGGCCACATGGCAGACTAGGAGCACAGACCCCTTATCATGGGATAATGTCTGGACTTGCTCCTTGATGCATACTCCAACGCTCGATCAAAGAGGAAACGTCCATTCTGTGTGTATCCATTCGCCATCACAGCCAGGTCCACGTGGCAGGCAGGCAAAGGCGACAGGTCACCGGGTATCTAGGTTCTGCTATGCTAGTTTTTTTTATGTTTAATCATGTTGTTGCTACATGTAAACTTGACCTATGGCCATTTGTGTTGGTTTCCTTCGGGCAGGACAAAGGGCAAAACCGTTTTCCAAACTATGCTGGTTTCCGGTAAAACGACAACATTTTTGGTGGCTCAAAACTATATCTCTGTGTATTTTGTCAATGTTTCTTTGATTACTTAATATAGCAAGTACTATCTTTTAATATATATATATAATATTTATGGGCAAATTATTTTTTTAAATATAGAAAAATGTAAATATATATTTAACATTTATATGAATATAACTATTACATATAATAATATTTTTAAAAAATGTTTTTATATCATTATACATAATAATATTTTAAAAATAAAAATGCTTTATAACTATAAATGTGTTTTTTATATAGTGTATTTTAAATTAAAATAATAATATTTTTAAAAGAAAAATGCTTTTATATCAGTATATATAATAATATTTTTAAAATCAAAACCCTTTATAAGTATATATAATAATATTTTTAAAATCAAAACCCTTTATAAGTATATATAATAATATTTTTAAAATCAAAACCCTTTATAAGTATAACTGTGTTTTTTTTTATATGTATTATGTGCCTTAAATTTTTTTAATTTAATTATGAATATAATCATTACATATAATAATATTTTGAAAAGAAATTTTATTTTATATTATTATATATATAAACATTTTAAAAATCAAAATGCTTTATAACTATAAATGTGCTTTTTTTATATATGATGTATTTTAAATTAAAAATATAATATTTTACAAAGCAAAATGCTTTTATATCATTATATATAATAGTATTTTTAAAATCAAAATGCTTTATAAGTATAAATGTGCGTTTTTATATATTATGTACCTTCAATTTTTTTTTTTATTTAAAGGTGCTTTTAAAAATAAATTTATAATAAAATTTCATTCAAATTTAATTATTGTGAGAACAAGTACGATGAATACATTAATAATATTATTTATATAAAAAATAGAAAAACAACATAATTAA
>ML779752.1:37314-51037 GCA_009831015.1 Picea engelmannii | reverse complement strand
TAAATAATCCTCCTTGATTTTGTCACTTCACTTTATTATTTAAATAATCCTCTCTCACTTTGTCACTTCACTTTATTATTTCAATAATCCTCTCTGACTTTGTCACTTCACTTTATTATTTAAATAATCCTCTCTGACTTTGTCACTTCACTTTATTATTTAAATAATCCTCTTTGACTTTGTCACTTCACTTTATTATTTAAATAATCCTCTTTTAATTTGTCACTTCACTTTATTATTTAAATAATTTCTTCTTTGCAAGCACTTTGACTTATTTGACCTTTTGGGGCTTCAAGCCAATATATGAGGGTCCTCCAACTTTGTAAGTCCATAACTCTCAAACCATGAAGAGTTATGTGATGTTACACATACCACCAGAAATGGATTGAAAAGAACTATCCATCTAGGACAGTTTCACTGATAAATTCACTTATCTTCATCTCATTATTCCGCAATCAATCATGGGTTCTCTAACCAGACTACTAGGATAATTCAATTGCAAAGCGTCTTCTCGTGAGGGATTTCACCATAAGGGGACCACTTTGGAGTTCACCGCAAAACATCTTCCCGTGATGGATTTCACCATAAGGGGACCAAGAGGTATTGATAAAAATATTATTAATATGTATGCACAAGAGTGATATTTTCGCTAGTTAGAACACTAGTCTCGTCCTTGGGCACTTGGCCATAGATTTTGGTTTACCTATTTGTAGGCTAAGAATTATTCCATCACTTGTATATCCCGTGGAATTTCTTCTCCCCGCACCCCCACCATATTTCATATTGCATGCATCCTTAGTGGCTTAACTGTTGGATCATGTTGTCATTGATGTCAAAGGAACAATGTCTTGTCATAGTATATTGATGTAGTGATTGATGGATCATGTATTGACCTTGATACAGATGGATTGATTTCAAGAGGATTCATAGTCATATGTACGCGACAGTTACCATTTTAACCCACATATGCTTCCGAAGATGTCAAACTTGAGCTTCCCTTAAGGCTGTCACTCTGCTCTGGTTGTTAAGTCTTCTTTACCCACTTCTGAAGGTGTCCCTTCTTCTCAAAACTTAATCTCTGAGCTTTGATTTTTTCATAAATTTGTTCCTTCCTAACTTCATCCATTCTTCTAGTCATGCTATATGAAGTCCTCATCATTGACTTTCTTCTTGTGTTCCAACAATCTTGGGATTTGTTTCCAAATACACTACAGCTGTAGCATTTCATGGGTGTGGCAATGAGGAGCAATATGTCCTACTTGATTACATCTTCAACACCTTAGGGTGCTATGAAATCTTTCACTATCTTTCCTTGCATAATATCTACATTCCAATGCTTTGTTACCATATTCATTACATGAGTAACATTGACCATGAAAAACATTTTCATACCTTTGCTTTGGTGTCCATCTTTAAGGTGTCTCTCTTATTTGAGGTGTAAAGATGGCTTATTGATTTCTTCCTTGATTTGTTCTTTTGAAACTTTCATTTCCTTGTGTAGATGGTTGACTTGTAACATTATTTCCATCCTTTGAGAGTGAGGGACTTACCTCATGCTTCTTTGAGGTGCTTTCTTCAACATGTGTAGCTTCTTTCTTATATCCAAGACATGATTTATCATTTGGTGATCTTTGACTATCCAAGATCTCATTCAAAATTGTTGAGCTATTCAAGAATTTGTTGGACTTCTCTACTTTCTTTCTAAGATCAACAACTTCAGCTTCCAACTTAAGACATGACTCCTCCTTTTCATTTACTTGATTCTTTAGTAATTCCTCTACCCTTTAGGCTTCTTCAATTTGGTTCTTGAGATGGACATCAACTTCAAGAGTTTTGCTAATCCCATCATTTAGCTTCTTATTCTCTTATATTTCATTCTTTAGTCTTTTGATCTCTTCTTCTTTTTGTTCTAATTGAGTCTTTTTACTTTCTTCTGGTTCCTTGAGCATTTCCTTTAACTTCAAGATATGTCTTTATTCTTTTTAAGAAACTTTTTGGTGTTCTTAGAAAGATATTTGTACTCTATGTAACAATGGTAATATTTGTATTCAAATAGACCCCATTCAACTTTCCTTTTAAGATATGATAGGTCTTCCTCTACTTATTCCATGGGATAACTATCATCTAATTCTACACACACTATCTCTAGATTTTCTTCTTCACTTGTAGAGTAGAGAAATATTCAACATCATCACATTTGGAAATATTGCAATCAAGGGATTTTGGAATTTATTTACCTTCATTGATCTTTATGGAATTGTCTTCAAGATCTTCCTTTTTGATTTGGTATGTCTTCTCTAGCTTTAGCCATATATCCTTGGTGGAAGTGCATTGTCCCATGCTCTCTTTGATAGAACTTGAGAGTCCAATAAGAATGGTCTTGAGAGCCAATGCATCATTCTTCTTTTCTTCCCTTTGAGCTACAAACTTTGACCTGTTCTTCAAAGGAACTGATCCACCAATAAATTCTTTCCAAACACTCACTCCTATTTTCTTTAAATCCACTTTCATTTCTATTATCCATGTAGAATAAATTTCCTCATGAAGGATTGGAACTTCATCATCCATTTGTGTGTCCATGGATCTCCTCCAAGCTTCTTAAGGCTTATAATGAAGGCTCTCTATGATACCAATTGTTGGACACATTGACCACACTAAGGGGGGGATGAATTAATGTAGGGATCTTTTTAAAAATTCCCCTTCACAAAACTCCTTAGTTAGAAATCACAATTAACTCATTACTTATTGTTGTCATTTATAACCAATTAAATGTGAACATACATCAGCAACAAATATCATCAAGAAATCATCACCACAAGGAACACAAAGAGAACAAGATGTATGTACAATTTTCCTTTTACTATGGACTACAGTCCTTGGGTTATCAACAACAACTGAATAGAGTTACAACTCAACAAGAGCACCAACTCTACAATGCAAGAATCAACGTACAAAACTCAGCACCAACTGAGAAGAGGAATCAATCCTCAACAGATACCAATATGTCAACAGGTACGTGAACTGTTAGTAGTGCAGTGCGCATATGTATGCGCTCTACCAATAGTACAACTTGCATATGTACTCGACCAGTATGTACTACAACCTACATATGCCTTATGAGTAATTAAGGTTTTATGTCTATGAAAAGCTCAGATCCTTTTCTTCCTTCAGTCACATCTACTTATGTCTTTCATTGTCCAATATGAACCAAAAACAATCACAACACATCTATGCTCTCCCACAACTTACTTATGCTCCTCAACCATACAATATGAATGTTACTTAATCATGTATAAGAAACCAATATAATATGACAATCATATCAGTACTGAACCATAAGAGTGTTGCTCACTCTATCAATCAACCAACATAACCATATCACAATATACATACCAAGAATGCCTTAAGAATTCACCATACAATAAGAAAGTGTATCCATCAAGAAAACTATGTAACCATACTAGAGTTTCTATGGTAGATCGCATCCCATGGAATGCAGATATGGAACTTGCTTTAGACTTCAAGAACCTGGGATCAACTCACACTCAAGTCTCCATGACTTCATCCAACTGTACGTGCTCTGCCTTCCTTCATCCTTATGGAAAGTTTGATGTGTCCATGATATCCTCCAGTCAATCTGTCTCTCTGAATATATCTTCAAGATATGCTCAAGAAATGATTTTCACAAGAGACTCTTGCTTCTTATTTATACTCTCCAAGTAGCTTCCTTAGAAGCATCTTCTAGGCCACTTTGTCCACATAGCCACTTTGTCCGCATAGTCACCTATGTATAACTTTGCCCAATTTGCCAATTTTGCATGTATCCAATAGCCACTTGACCACTTAACCCATTTTCCTCATTTTAGGGTTAACCTTCTTATAACCACTTTCCATAATTAGAAATTTATCCATTTACTTTGTTATTTAAATAATCCTCTGTGACTTTGTCACTTCACTTTATTATTTAAATAATCCTCTTTCATTTTATCACTTCACTTTAATATTTAAATAATCCTCTTTGACTTTGTCACTTTATTATTTAAATAATGCTCCTTTACTTTGTCACTTCACTTTATTATTAAATAATCCTCTTTGACTTTGTCACTTCACTTTATTATTTAAATAATCCTCTTTGACTTTGTCACTTCACTTTATTATTTGAATAATCGTCTGTGACTTTGTCACTTCACTTTATTATTTAAATAATAATATTTGACTTTGTCACTTCACTTTATTATTTAAATAATCATCTTTGACTTTGTCACTTCACATTATTATTTAAATAATCCTCTTTGACTTTGTCACTTAAGTTTATTATTTAAATAATTTATTCTTTGCAAGAACTTTGACTTATTTGACCTTTTGGGGCTTCAAGCCAACATATGAGGGTCCTCCAACTTCGTAAGGCAATAAGTCTCAAACCGTGAGGAGTTATGTGATGTTCCACATACCATCGAAAATGGCTTGACAAACACTATCCATCTAGGATATTTTCACTGACAAATTCATTGATCTTCATATCATTATTCCACAATTAAGAACAGGTTATCCAACCATACTACTATGATAAATCAACCACAAAGCGTCTTTTTGTGAGGTATTTCACCATAAGGGGACCACTTTGGAGTTCACCGCAAAGCATCTTCCCATGAGGGCTTTCACCATAACGGGACCAATCTGGAGTTCATCCATTTGTACAACCATGAAAAGACAATAATGAGTCATATTTACATGAATCCAAGTACAACTCATTGATCCATATTCATCTATGCATATGACTATGACACCTCTTGACATCAATCCATTGATATCAAGGTCCATACATGATCCATCAATCAAGGTCAATACATGATAAATCAATCACTACATCAATATACTATGGCAAGAAATTGTTCCTTTGACATAAATCCTTTGACATCCATCCTTTGGCATCAATGACAACATGATCCAACGATCTCCCCCTTTGGCATTGACGGAAATATCAACATTGATGTCAACACCAATCATTGATGGAAACATGTAAACAAGACATTTCTCTACATCAACAGGCATCTTAATCACATCAATGTTACTATCTCTCCCCCTTTGACATCAATGGCAAAGGGTAATTCTCCCCTTGGGGATGCTCCCCCTACCTGAACTCTCCTTGGGGATGCTCCCCCCTATTTGAATTCCTCTGTGCTCTTTCTCCAAGTATAGGTCTCTTTTTCAAGTACATACTTTTCATATGATAAATATCTCCTCTTGGAATCATCAGAAGAAGAATGACTCCCTCTATGGGTATGTCTCCCCCTATCTTCTCTGCACTATGTTTTTGCTGCAAATTCTACTACTCAACCGAAACATAGATCAACTACTCTTTCTATAACGATCCTTGTACCTATCCATGCATCAAAATCGTGCCATACCATACATCATGAAGCAAAATATATGTCAAAAATGAATAGAGAACCATGAACAAAACATCAACCAAGTACATCCTATGCCAACCATGCACAATACCCATGTACATCAACCATGTACATCAATACAATATCATATGCCATAAGATATCATCAATGGATTGCATCAACCATATGCCTCTACCAACATTCCAACCATGTGCCTTAAAAAAGTGTCATATCACTCATGATATGCCTCTACCAAGAACAAACTGCCACAATCATGTATCTTAATCAATGAAGTGTCTCAACTATATCATCCATACATCAACAAGTGCACCAAACATGTATCACTACTTATACCAAGCATGTGCATCAACCATGCACCAATACCACAAGAAGATAAACTACAATCAAGATGTGTCCTCATGCATGTATGTCATATCCACCATAAAACATGCGCAAATCATACTGCTAGTAGGTGCCTATAACAATGTACCAAAAGTGTACCAATCATGCATCAACTATATATCAAGCTATGAATCATCAATGATGTACAATATTACCACCTCATCAACTCATCAACTACATGTCCCACTATGTAGCCCATACTCACGCCAAATACATGCACTAATATATCCAACAAATATGCATCTCACAGTACATCATAAGATATATCAATGGAGCTCAAGTATGTATCAACCATGTATCCAAGCAGATGATCCTCGACCACCATTCACTACAACACATACTAAGCATCCAATAATACATGTTCTAGAAGTGTGCCTCAATAGATCAATGACATATCTAGCTAGCATCATCATTATATATCTCAAAACCAAAGTACCATAACTTCAATGTCAAATCCAACATTGTTCCTCAACAAAAAAGTGTCTCAATCCACATTCTAGGGTTACTATAATGCATCTAAGATAGTCTTTCAACACTCAACCATATATCACCACCATACATACAAGAATTATGTATGCCAACATGTAATCATGAAAACCTGCAACAAACATGTCAGACCCTACAACACAGAGTTATACCATCATACCATGATGCAACTCATATGCATATCCCTTTCCCAAGGATTTTTACAACAGATACGCGACCTGCTGCACAGACAGGTTGCGTATGTACGTGACCTATTCATAGGTTAGATTGTGTATGTATGTGATTGTTACCATCAAATCTACATTCCATGGGCTCAGATCTGCCATAGAAACTCTTGGTCTGATCCATGGGATCACAACTTGTGTGCATTAAAAGTTTTAAAAAATGCATTTTTCAGTTTACTTAATTCTTGGAATAGCATTAATCATCAATTGAATGCTTAAAAAATAGAAATGAACAACAAACTGAAACAAGAATGAGAAACAGAAAATGAGAACAACAAGAGAGTCACAAATGCAAAAGTTGTTAACGGAGTTCACCCCCTTCACTGGGCTACGTCTCCGGGTCCCTCTCCAATGGGTACCGATCCAATTAATGGCTTTAAAATGGTACAAAATGTTTCTGGAATCTCTGAACATCAACTTTAGCAACATAACGGAATGTTGTACAAATATCTCAAGAATCCTCTCCTCTGGAAATTACAATTCAGCCTTCAAAAGGCAAAGAAAGCTAAATCATAACAGAGTGCAGTTGACTTTACATACAAATAGAAATCTAGAAATACACAACTAAACCCTCTCTCTGTCCTCTGTCTCTGTAGAAACAACTTCACTGCTATAGAAAAGATTGTTGTATAACAGTCTTCAAGACCTTCTCTCTTAAAAGTTACAAATCGGCCTACAAAATGGCATGTAAAGCCAAAAACGCAGTGAGAACAGTCGACTATAAAATGGCCAGCATCCAGAAATCTCTATATGAAGAACTCCCCCTTCATCATGGCCAAAAATGATGAGTTAAATAGGCTGAGATCAAGAGTTTGACCCCCGACCTTGGCGTGCTTCCATCTATCGTTACGCGATTTGATAACATAACGGATCTATTCATAGCTGAAACTCCGTGTTTCGCTGAGTGTTCACGCATGGTATTGTTATGGCTATAACAATTTGCACATATCGCGCCAAACCTGTTAACAATACCCGCGCTCAAATCCAAACTATTTATGGAAAGTCGTCGAGCTATGCAAACGTGGCAGCGGATCAAACGCTATAACCGCAAACTGTTACAACGAGTTGGACGTTACTCTGTCAAATGTTATCCACCAACGCAGAGTTGTGCCAAAACTGTTATAACTAACAATATGGAACCATATAACGTTACACATATAGTATAGTTGTTATGATCCGCCAAATGGAACAACAAATGTTTAACTTAACCGCGCACCCATCTTACAAATGTTAATAAATGTCACCGTGCCTTGCAACATTGGTTGGTGGTTAAGTTTAGTTGTTCGCACCATGTGACATAGCATAGTGTATGGTTACGTTTGAAGTTATTTCATATATATTTTTTTAAACCATATATCAAGACCATTATAAATGTGGTAAAATATTGATTCTTACCAAAACTGAGCATTTCATTGCCACTTCATTGCCATTGTACCATTTTCTCCTTATTTTGGATTGATCAAAATCTGGATCAGGGATCAAATTTTAGCTCAAAAATAAACATTCTCAGAATTGCCTAAAAACAAACGTGAGTGTAGCCCTTATCATCACGAACCCAACGCAATTTGTTTCGTCTCAAACGGACGTCGGGAACGAGAGATATCGCGATCTGTTCGAATCATCAAACAAGAAAAAAAATGGATGCTGACTGGGTAGTCCATACAGTCCGTACGGATGCTGACGTGGCATGACCGTACGCTGATGTGGCATAGGTGACGTGGTAGAGATGAGTTGGCTGACAGTTGGATGAATCACATTGCGACACGTGGCATCATTTATTGGGCAAATGTTTTGGTGCCACGTGGCCCAGTCATGGGCTGCCACGTGGCACCCCATTTTTGGTTTCTGTGTTGGTTAAAAAATTTATGGGGTCCGTGGGGTTTGAACCCCGAACCTCCACCTCTATTTAAAGTCTTCACAAACCTCCACTGACCAACATGGCGTTGTTTGTTTCTTGATATGTATGCGGATAATATTATATTTGAATTGCATTTTGTATTGTTTTGGCGGGGGGTCGGGTCGGGGCTTAGCCCCGACACGTGGTCCTATTACATAAAACATGTGACCATGTTATATGCGCGCAGTTGTTGGTGCGAGGTTTTGGTATGACCCTTGGTCATATGTCATGTGCCATATGCCCGCGACCTGGAGCGCGGAGGAAGTTTCAACGGTTATAACCATTAACCACTTTTGTTTATGCGCGAGGTCATATGACCCTAATGTGCCCAAGTGCTAGGCGATTAGGGGCTGGAGGTGCCATAACCATCCTACGTTTTGCACCGTTGGAGCAGTTGCACCCGGTGCTGGGTTTTAACGCATTTTGGGAGCGTGTTCTGGGTTCATGCACACAGAGGTGCGTTTTGGCGAACCAGAGGCAGCAAGCTTGAAGGAAGAGGATGGAAGGAGGCCTATCTTTCTCATTTTTTGGCCGATTGAGGTGCCGTAAAAGCCCAGCTAGGGGTTTTTGGATGTCCTGAATCCATTGGAACTATTATCAAGGCAATTTGAAGACTTTTTTTTACAGGTTTTGCACCATTGAAGTTTCAGGAAGCTCCAGGGAGCTTGAAGCCCTCATTGATGGAGGACATGTTTTGGTGAGCCTATGTTTGTTTTCTGTGATTGAATAATCATTTTTGGCTAATTGATATGATTTGAAAACATTGGGACAGGTTTCAGAGGCTGTTGAAGACTTTTACAGGTGTTTTTGCCAAAGAGAAGCTCAGGGAAGATTATGGCCACATGTAGAAGAGGTCATGCCCGGATGAGCCATGATCCATTTTCAGAGTTCTATTAGTCATTTTTGGGGTTTTTATGTGTTCTGATCTCAATGGTACAATTTTTTTTTCCATTGGAGTTGAGTAGCATCTTGTAAAATAAATTTTTACAAATTAATCCCAGAGAGCCAAGTCCATTGATGGAGGCTCAAGGAGATGTGGCCCGGAGGGGGGTGAACTCCTTTATCAACTTGTTCTTGTTGTGAGTTTGATGGTTTATTTTCTGCAAGTTGTGTTGATGTGTATTTGTTTTAAGTACATATTTAACCATCTAAAAGAACAATTTCTCACACACAAGCATTTACAAGAAGAAGCATAAAACTTAGCACATAATTTATTTGGCATATTTTAACACATGAAGCAAGGTCCTGTAAAGTTTATTTTAATGAAGTAGAGGGTGCTTGCATAGCATAACAAGTCAGCCTTCTATTTTCAGATCAGGTGGTATCAGAGCATAGTTTGTTTTGCTCATGTGTTTTCCATTGATAGCTTGAGATTTAGTTGTTGGTATTTGTGCAAGTTTTGTGTTGAAGTTGGATATCTTCCAAGGATGGAGGAAGCTTCAAGCATTGATAGTTATTATACATCTTCATTATATAAATTATTTGACAAAGAAGAGATTCTAACCATGAGAGATTTGATGAAAGAGATGTGTGAAGACAGAAATAAGAGCATTGCCCTTGAAGAGCAGTTGATGGCCATGAAGCAGGAGAAAGACCAGCTTCTTGAAAAGTTGCATGAGATGGAGATTCAACTCCATGAGGCAAAGGAAACCCTTACCAAGTACATGCATGAACATAAGGTATGCAATGTCAGTTTATCTTCTAATTCCTCTCAAGATGAATGTTTTGGTGTTTTTTAAAATCACACAAGAGGAATAGGGTCCAAGTTATTATTAAAAATGGGCTATGAAGGTAGAGGTTTGGGTAAGCATGCACAAGGCATTGTTGAGCCTATTGTTTTTGAAGAAAGACCTAAGTATTGTGGTCTTGGATATGAACGAATTGATGGAGAAAATTCTAAAGTCGAGGAGACAAGGGAAAAAGTTCCAAGCACAAATTTTGTTTCAAGTTCACCTCCAAAAGAAGGCTTTAAAGGTGAAAGTTCAAGAACTTTTGTTGAAAGTTCAATCCCTCCATCATGCAAGGCTTGTGTTCAAGATGAATGCGAATGTGTGAAATGAAAGAGTTATGATAGTGATGAGGACAATAACACTGTTGATGGTCTTCAAAGGAGAGCTTGTAACTCTTCAGATTCACCTCCTCAAAGAGGTGATAAAGGTGAATGTTCAAGGTATAATTCTGCTTATCATTCAGTTGCTTTTGATTATGTTAAGCATGATAAATTTGTATGTAAAAATGGAAGAAAGAATCCATGTACATATTGTGGTTTATATAACCTACATGTTTCAAAATGTTGGAAAAGATTGGCCAATTTCAGGAAACTTTATAAGCAAAGACAACGTGAAAAGAGGATGCAAAAGATTTGCACTCATTGTTAGAAGCAGGGTCATCTCATTGACCAATGTTGGACATTGCATCCAACCACTCATCCACAACACAAGAAGAAGTTGGATAAAGAGATTGGCAAGAATGGAAGAGGAGATTCCATCATCGATGTGAGTCAAGATGATTCACAAGAGGACGACGTTCAGCATAAAAAGTCACCGTTGAGTTGGCTTGGTAAGAAATGGTTGGATTTCTTGAGCAAGTAAAGCTTGCATTTTCTGTTGTAAATGCACTTTTCAGCGTTATGTGTGCATTTATGTCGAGAGCATGATAAGTGGCAGCAGTTTATCACAACTTGCACGATGCAAGTTGCATGTGAATGCAATTCATTTTGAAGGTATTTTTGTTGTTGCATAACTTCGCTAGGAGGATGTAAAAGATGGATATGATGTTCACTTGTTACAGCGATGTATCTTTTTCATTTCAACTCTTATGTACCCACATGTTTCAGGGTTATGTACTTATGTTTGTACTGAAAGGAGAGTTGAAGAGCCATGCACATGCATTTGTTTTTATGTATGTGTAAGCAGTAAACCTGGTGATGGTTCATCATGGATGATTCATGATTGTGACATGATTGTGTATCATGTTTGTCGACTTATCAGTTTGGGAAGGTCGATATGTTGCAAATGAGTCTCGACTGGTGTTGATGATTTTCTGACGACTATGTTGTGTCGATCATGTTGTTCGACTTATGTTTAGTCGACGGTGTTTATTGACTTGAAAGTTAATTTTGAGTACACTAAGATGCAAAAAAACACCATGTGCTTTGATGAAGTATAGGATGCGACAGTTTGTTTGAAGAGAAAAAGATTTTGTTGGCATCATTTTTCAGTCTTGTGTAATTTGTTTTCAAGATTGATGGTTTTCTGGGCTTGTGACAAGATGTTGCAGGAAACTTTTTGCAGCCATTGGAGAGATGATTGTGTTGACATCAAAGAGTTCAAAAGAGGGACTTGATTCTCAGTGGGAAGGTTGGAAGTCTTCCAAACACAGAGAGAACAGTGGGTCAGCAACAACCAGAGAACAGTGGTTGAAGGACATAGCCAGTTGCAGTGTAAGGCATGTCAAGGTATTCAGGTGATTGTCGAAAATATTTTTCAAGTAGAATCAGTTGATAGAACTTGAAAGCAGATAGATAATAATAAGCTTTTGTGGGTCCAAAATCCTTTCAGTGGGAAGGTGTGATCAAAATCTGGACTAGGGATCAAATTTTAGCTCAAAAATCAATGTTCTCGGAATTGCCTCAAAACAAACGTGAGGATAGCCCTAATCATCACGAACCCAACGCAATTCGTTTTGTCTCAAATGGACGTCGGGAGCGAGATATATCGTGGTCTGTTCGAATCGTCAAACAGGAAAAAAAATGGACGCTGACTGGGCAGTCTGTACAGTCCGTACAGATGCTGACGTGGCATGACCATATGCTGATGTGGCATAGGTGATGTGGAAAAGTTGAGTTGGCTGACAGTTGGATGAATCACATTGCAACACGTGGCATCATTTATTGGGCAAATGTTTTGGTGCCACGTGGCCCAGTCATGGGCTACCACGTGGCACCCCATTTTTGGTTTGTGTGTTGGTTCAAAAATTTATGGGGTCCATGGGGTTTGAACCCTGGACCTCCCCCACTATGTAAAGTCTTCAAAAACCTACGCTAACCAACATGCCTTTGTTTGTTTCTTGATATGTATGAGGATAATATTATATTTGAATTTCATTTTGTATTGTTTTGGCGGGGGGTCGGGCCGAGGCTTAGCCCCGACCCATGGTCCTATTACATAACACATGTGACCATGTTATATGCACGCGGTTGTTGGCACAGGGTTTTGGTATGACCCTTGGTCATATGGCATGTGCCATATGCCCGCGACCTGGAGTGCGGAGGAAGTTTCAATGGTTATAACCATTAACCACTTTTGTTTATGCGCAAGGTCATGTGACCCTAATGTGCCCAAGTGCTAGGCGGTTAGGGGCCGGAGGTGCCCTAACCATCCTATGGTTTGCACCATTGGCATGACTGCACCCGATGCTAGGTTTTAACGCATTTTGGGAGCGTGTTCTGGGTTCATGCACACAGAGGTGCATTTTGGCAAACCAGAGGTAGCAAGCTTGAAGGAAGAGGATGGCAAGAGGCCTATCTTTCTCATTTTTTGGCCGATTGAGGTGCCGTAAAAGCCCAGCTAGGGGTTTTTGGATGTCTTGAATCCATTGGCACTATTATCAAGGCCATTTGAAGACTTATTTTGCAGGTTTTGCACCATTGAAGTTTCAGGAAGCTCCAGGGAGCTTGAAGCCCTCATTGATGGAGGACATGTTTTGGTGAGCCTATGTTTGTTTTCTGTGATTGAATAATCATTTTTGGCTAATTGATATGATTTGAACACATTGGGACAGGTTTCAGAGGCTGTTGAAGAATTTTACAGGTGTTTTTTCCAAAGAGAAACTCGGGGAAGATTATGGCCACATGTAGAAGAGGTCATGCCCGGATGAGCCATGATCCGTTTTCAGAGTTCTATTAGTCATTTTTGGGGTTTTTATGTGTTCTGATCTCAATGGTACAGTTTTTGTTTCCATTGGAGTTGATCATCATCTTGTAAAATAAATTTTTACAAATTAATCCCAAAGACCCAAGTCCATTGATGGAGGCTCAAGGAGATGTAGCCCGGAGGGGGGTGAACTCCTTTATCAGCTTGTTCTTGTTGTGAGTTTGATGGTTTATTTTCTGCAAGTTGTGTTGATGTGTATTTTTTTAAGTACATATTTAACCATCTAAAAGAACAATTTATCACACATAAGCATTTACAAGAAGAAGCATAAAACTTAGCACATAATTTATTTGGCATATTTTAACACATGAAGCAAGGTCCTGTAAAGTTTATTTTAATGAAGTAGAGGGTGCTTGCATAGCATAACAAGTCAGCCTTCTATTTTCAGAT
>ML779752.1:18767-32508 GCA_009831015.1 Picea engelmannii | reverse complement strand
TGATAAGAGAAAGGAACAATTTCTAAACATGAGGAGGTGATTAGCATGTTCACTCAATTATAGTTTGGATCTAGATCATTTTACAAAGGAAGTGAACTGAACTCTTCATATTGTTTATGGGTAAAAGGTTGTGTTGGTGGTTTACAAATTGTGGATATATGGAGTAAAAGTAAGAAACCATGATCTATGGTTTGAATTAAAAATGAGAGGAATGGTTTGAATTAGAAATGAGAGGAATGATTATTCTTGGCATTATATATTGATCTTTACAACAAGATTTGCAATACCCAATTACATCACCCTCACATAGAAATTGTATCCTCCAAACTAGCTATATGGCTATGGAAATTCCACACCCTTTATACTCAACCGATATACTATACAATAGAATATTTTAATACACACCATGGATATATAACGAAGGGATGGATGAAAAATTAAATCTAAGAGAGGAATATAGATATGAGATCTTGAAGGGCACAAATGACATTCAGAAATTAGACAAAAATATCAAAATTTTCATGAATTGAATGGATTTTTTTTTAAATGGTATGGATATCAATTCTTTAATTTCCTTGTAATTATAAACAAATGTTTCAAAACTATAAAACCAAATAATTCCCTTTAATTTCATTGCTCGAAAGAAATAGGTTTTCCTCCCGGATTGTCTAGCTATTCTTTCTTTTCATTAGGCAAGTAATGGCGGCAAGTGAGTGGTGTGGTAAGGAAAGATAAATCAATATAATAAATAAATTCAAGAACTATAGTAAGTTGTTCATGTTCATTGATTATGACTTGGATATATTATCTTTCACCAGATGAAATTATTTTCCCCGATTTCTCAATAAGTTTTCTTTGTCAAGATGTTTGAATTATTGAGCCAATTTATGAACCCAACTTATCTCTTTGATCATGCCCTACTTTTCCATTGATTTATTAGTATTTTCCTTGTTCTTGAAATTGTTCTCAATTGTAAAATTGGGACCAAATTGGGTACCGAATGAGGCCTTTTTGAACATTTCTCTTTATTAGTCCCCGCCCTTCTGGCGGAGGGACTATTAGTAATTGGGTTTCATTGTTCTATTAATCCATACACTCAAATCATATTAGTAATCAGTTTTCATTGTTCTATTAATCCATACACTAAAATAAAGACAATTTAACTATTTTAACCAAAGTTTCTTGAGACTCGTACAATTTTCTAACTTACATTTCCTTTTTTATCCATTTTTTTTTGTTTGAGGTGTTATTTGGCCTCATCCCAAGGCATAGAGACACATTTAACATTTAAAACTTACATTAAAACACCTTTGCTTAATAATTTTCTCCAAAGTGAAGTAATTCTAAAAGTAAGCCTAACATTACATCTCTAACATTAAATGTATATTTTTCCGTTGTAATCATTTTCCTACTATGATATTGAAATATGATCTTGAAATATGCTTTTCACTGACAACATCATGGCGATTGCAAGTTTAATGGAAATTTGGTTATAGGTATGCTCAACATGCAAGATGTAGCATGCTCCTTTTCTCCTGTTGTTTCTCTTATCTTGTGCCTTTCATTTTCTCAATCCTCCCCATGAACTTTGCTCTGATTATGCATTTGGTTCAGTAGAAGATCATTTTTGTGTGCATGTTCAGGAACTTTCTAGGGCATTCCAGTGCATGTTGTTGTAGGACATGCAGGCATAGAGAAAACATGACTAGAATAAGCATATGGATAACTAAACACAGAATAAACATATTTAAAACTAGTGCAAAGACAAAGGTAATATCTATACTTCAATTAGATATATATATTTTTTTATTAAGTAGTTTTCCTGCAATTCTCTTCTTACCCCGTATTGCATGAAATTTTTCTTTGCAGGGAAAGAGCAACTTCATATTCATTTATGTGCAAGGAAAGAGAATATATTTTTCTTATAGAGTTTTTATGCAATTCTCTTCTTACCCTGTATTCCTTACTGTGCAAGGAAAGAGAATAATGAGAAAAATAGTTTTTCTGCAATTCTTTTATTACCCCGTATTCCTTTATGTCCAAGGAAAGAGAATAATGACAAAAATCCTTATCAGCCCCATATCTATATTTTGTGGAGAATTGGCAAGCTTGAGAAAGAAACTATTCCTTTCTCTAGTAAGCTTCTAACTTATATATATGGATATTCGAACTCAAATTAAAGCATTATTTACCATTCTAGGATAGATCACTAATTTACAATTTACAATTTTTCCAAACCAGAATAATTAGGGTTATATGAATTTATCACTCACAATTTGAAAGATTCCCAAAACATGTTTATTATATCTATAACCTCAACAGTATGTGACTATACACTGCCAACTTTCTTAAACAATTGTACGATTGTTTCTTGATTTTCTTAAGTTTATTTAGCTAAGTTATTTTCCCTTAATGAATCGTGCTCTGCTCATTCCATGTTTCATAGTGCCTCGAGAGCATACAAATCCTAAGAAGAAGAGCACAGATCTTACATTGACTCGCAGAGAAGAGCACGGGATGCAAGATTCTTCACAGAAGCATGGAGAGCAATCTGTAGTTGACAATACGCTCAAAATATCATTGGAGACAGCAAGCGTGAGGAAGCAGAGTTGTAGAAGGATGAAAAAAAAATTAAAGATTCATGAGCATTTAAATAATTCATGAAAGATTCACGAAATTATTTCTTAAGGAGAAAGTTTGCAAAAGAAGAAAAGGAGAAGATACTTCATCCATAATATTGGATGCGGGAATAGATCTAAGCCTTTAATTAATCTTAGAAATGACGAGCTAACAGGTACGGAGATTTTTTTTTTCATTCGTAAGATCTGAGCGAGAGAAAGATCATCTGTCAGATCAAGCTAAGATTAAATCACAATCATCATATCTCATTGGAGATTGATCAATGGTGGGGAGGCATTGTGGGGATTGGGATGTAAATTAAATCATGAGAAATTTGTCAGCCCACAATCTCTCAAGATCCTTGATCTTTCTATATCAACAGATCAATGGTGGATATCGATCCCACTACGCACGAGCATCTTCACTTTGTGGATATCAGCAAGGAAATTAAAGAGTGAGTGAGTTGAGTCTCTTCAATCACTTGTGGTCATTGATCTTCAAATCAAGAGGACACGTGGTAGGAGATCTTTCACTTCTGAAGATAAGCACCTCGGAAGAAAGATGAAGGCATGAAGCGAGAACTCTTGAAGGTCTGAATCCCTAAGTTCATTTGGACCGTCCATTGACGAAGACACATGGATGAAGGATATTCCACTTCGCTAGTTCAAGGCTGAGAGAATTTTTTTTATAGTGTTGCAAAAACTTCCGAAGCACCGAAGGCCGAAGTAAATCTCAACTGTCTAAGTCAAGAGGACACGTGGAGGGAGATCTCTCACTTCGTAGATTCAAACTTCAGAGGTCAGCGCATATTAGCATACGAAAACTCCCAAACACTGGAGTTTCGAAGAAGATCTCAGTCGTTGTCTTGCAGAGGCTTAAGTATATTTGGATCTACACCTCTATGGATAGCTCACTGCCTTGGAAATTTGTGAGTTTTGCGATTAAGAGTGGTGAAAGATCCCCGAAGCTTCAACTCCTAAGGTAATTTTGAGTCGTAGATCTCGACAGATAATTGATACCATCGATCTCTTCCCCTGTTTGAAGGTTCACAAGTTCATAGGATTACAAGGTAATAAAGGAATATCTCTTGGAGCCCCGAAGGCACGAAATCCCCAAGAATTTGTGGTCGTCGATCTCAAGTAAACGAGGACCACTGATCTTTATAGTATTTCGTTTATTTGGCCGTTTGACTATTCATAGAAATTGAGATCTTCAGCGTCAAAACGCATGAAGCCCGAAGACTCAAAGCACCTCTTTTTCATCCCCCAGTCACATGAGAAGATGAACTTCAAATGTTTTTTGTCTCTCAAGTAAACTCATAAATCCCAATTCCGTCATTGGAGAGGCTACAATTGCTAAAGAATAGAGCTCAAATCTCTGACTTCATAGATCTCATGCTCGGATAGTCAGATCCAACCAGATCGAAGTTAAAGAAGTGGTCTACCCTATGTTTTTCGGCCCAAAGTCACACAACAGATTTCGCGGACCTGGTTTTACGCGCAGGAAATAGGTAAGCACTCAAATCTCTAACAATTTTGTTTTTTTTTGTTTCAAGATGGTCGCCTCTAGCAACTTAGGACAAACACAAGGACTGATTCTTCTTGGAAGGAACTATGAATTTTGGTCTGTTAGAATGAGATCCTTCTTACAAGCACAAGAGTGTTGGGATCTAGTGGATCTTGTCTACATGGAACCGGATCCAACAAACCTTGCTTCCATGACAAATCAACATAGAACTTCTCAGGAAACACAAAGGAAAAGAGAGAATAAGGAAAAATTATGGATTCAAAACTCAGTGGATGACTTGATTTCCCAAAAATCACAGGCGTTGTTACTTCAAAACAGGCCTGGGACATCCTTAAATCAACTTACCAAGGAAATGACAGGGTCAAAACATTCAAGCTGCAGACCTTTAGGACACATTTTGAGACTTTAAAAATGACAGAGTCTGAAAACATTGATCAGTTTATGACTAGAGTCACGGGAATAGTAAACCAGATCTAATTGACTTGTGAAGCCATCCCTAATCAAATAATCATTGAGAAAGTACTCATAATTCTACCAAATAAATTCGAAATGGTTGTTACAACCATCCTTGAATCCAAGGATATGTCAAATGTTTCAACAGATGAATTAATGGGCTCTCTATTGAGACATGAGACTATACTACATCTTGAAGATGAGTCAAGAGTCAATTCCTTCAAGATTCAATTATCTTTCAGCATAGGCAGAGGAAGAGGAAGAGGTCACCAAGGAAGATGGAGAAGTCCAAGTAACCATCACTCAAGTGAAGGTCATAGACAAGAGAACTAGAATAAAAATTTCCATCCTCGCAGAGGCAGAGGGAGAAGATCAAATGACAAATCAAACATACAATGCTATTATTGAAAAAAGTATGGGAACTATTGTTAAGAACCAAATATCAATATAGCATAGAAAAACCTCATAATAAGTACTCAACACCTTGAAAAAGAGAGAAATTTAGATAATAAGCAGATAATAAGCCTCTTCAAGGGGGAAACCTCCTTATGCCCACATAAATGTACAATTTCCAGATGATTCCACATGAAAATGTTTTCTTGGTATATATAGGAGACTAAGAGGTATAATTACAACTAATGGACTAAAGCCGACATAAATAAAATAACATTACTAATGTAATATGCCCCAATTAAGGGGTAATGAGCCATTATTTAGGGCTTAACATGCCCCTCCCCTTTAGACAAGTGTTGTCCACAATGCTTGAGTAACTTTGGATGCTTCTATATAAAAGACTCATCTTTCCAAGTGGAATCTTTAGTCGGTATTTTCCTTCATTTAAAGAGATAATATGAAATGGATCTATTCCTCAACTAGTGAATTATTGTGTCAGTGATGGCTTCAAGCTCCAATATGATTTTTCCTTCCTCGTCAAGTTGTGGAAATATAGTTTGAACTGGGATCCTATCACCTATAACCTTCTTTAAGCATGAAACATGGAAAACTGGGTGTACTCGTGAAGATGCAGGCAACTCCAATTTGTATGCCATAGTACCAATCTTTTTCAACACCTTATAAGGGACATAGTACTTTGTTGATAATTTATCATCCTTCTTTGCTTGCTTGAGGGACATCTATTTGTATGGTTGTAGTCTTAAAAACACCCAATCTCCTACTTCAAAACTTCTTTCACTACGCTATTGATTTTCTTGTTGTTTCATGTGATTTGTTGCATGGTTAGGTTTTCCTTTAATATTTGGAGAACTTATTGTTGATTCTCGATGTGATATTCCACTACTTGAGACTTAGATTTTTATTTTGGAGAAGAAGTGATGGAAGGAGGGTGGTATCCATAGAGTGCCATAAATGGTGTCATTTTTGTTGCAGTATGAAAGGAAGTGTTATACCACCATTCTGCCAAGGGTAACCATTTGAACCATTGTGTTTGTTTATCCGAGACAAAGCAACAAAGGTAGCCTTCCAGACATTTGTTCACTATCTCGGTTTGTCCATCAGATTGAGGATGATAGGATGATCTATGAGCCAATTGAATACCCAAACAAGAAAATAATTCTGTCTAAAAATTCCCCGTGAAGATGGGATCTCTGTGACTTACAATAATCTTTGGGCTGCCATGTAGCTGTTGAATTGTCTCTATGAATGTGTTGGCAACTGTACTAGATTTGAAGGGATGAGAGAGTGCACAAAAGTGTGTGTACTTGGTCAGTATATCAACAATCACCATGATGACACTCTTTCCTTCAGACTTCGGTAACCTTGCGATGAAATCCATGGAAACCTCCTCCCAGCGTTGACTTGGGATGGCTAATGGTTGTAAAAGACCTGGGGTCTTAATTTTTTCCACCGTATTTTGTTGGAAAACCAAAAATTATGCCACAAACCTTTGAACATCAGTTTTAAGGCCATCCCAAAAAAATCCCTTCTTGACCCTATGGTAGGTTTTCAAAAATCTCGAGTGCCCTCCTACTGGAGAGGTTTGCAATTCCAATAGTACCTTTTGTTTGAGTTGGGAGTTCTTACATAAATATAAGAAAACTTTGTACCATAGTGAATCATTTTTCCATGTAAATGTATCTGATGCACTGGAATCCTGCTGCAACATTTGAATGTGAGTGCACAATTTTTCGTCATTCTTCCATTCATCCCTTGCTTCTATTATCCAATCTGGTTGGATGATCGAGATAGCATATAGAAAGGCCTCAACATATTCATCTTTTCTTGAGAGTGCATCTGTCACAACATTTTGCTTCCCTTTTTTATATACGATTTCAAAATCATAACCCAATATCTTGGTTACCCATTTTTGTTGTTCTTCTGAAGATAATCTTTGTTCCAAGAAGTATTTAAGACTATCATGATCTTCTTTAACCTTGAAGTGCCTACCTATTAGGTAAGGACACCATTTCTTCAATGCATGTAGTATTGCCATCATTTCCTTCTCATAAATGGGTTTGTGTAAGTCCTTTCCCTTGAGTGGTCGACTTTCAAAGGCCAGGGTCCTTCCTTCTTGCATTAGGACAACACCAATTCCATTTCCCAAGGCATCACATTCCACAATAAAGGTTTTTGTGAAGTCTGGTGTGGTCAAGACAGGAGCTTTACACATCACCTCATAACCCCAATTAAGGGGTAATGAGCCATTATTTAGGGCTTAAAAACTATGGATCTGAATGTTGAAAGAAGCAAGAATATCAAATATTAGGCAGATCACATGTCTCAAATCATGAAGGAGAAACCTCAGATGGTATGTTTCTCTCATGCCAAAAGACTGAAGAACAACAAAAAAATCTATGGTTGTTGGATAGTGGATGCAACAATCACATGACCAGTATCAAAAATTTACTTTCATTCATTGATTCTTCAATTTAATCTGATATTACACTTGGAAATGATTCCTTAGTCAAAGTTCAAGGAAAAGGAATTGTACCTATTCTTACTAAACAAAATGTAAAGAAAGACATAAACAACGTCTATCATGTTCTAGATCTGAAACATAGTCTGTTAAGTGTAGGAAAACTAATTGAACATGGATATAAGGTATTTTTTGAAGGAGCATCATGTCGGATATATGATAAAACCCCCAACAGAAAATTGATTTCTAAAATCCACATGACTAGGAATAGAATGTTTCCNAAACATAGTCTGTTAAGTGTAGGAAAACTAATTGAACATGGATATAAGGTATTTTTTGAAGGAGCATCATGTCGGATATATGATAAAACCCCCAACAGAAAATTGATTTCTAAAATCCACATGACTAGGAATAGAATGTTTCCCCTGACCCTCAGAACTGCAAATCTGATCCAATCATATGCACAAAGTGCATCCACCCCCAATAAAACTATGGTTTGGCATACAATATTTGGACATCTACCCTTTCAGAGTCTAAGTCTTCTATAGAAGCACTCCATGGTCAAAGGTCTACCAATATTCAAAGAGAAAAATCCCCCATGTAAGTCTTACATTCTTGGAAAACATAAGAGAACAAGTTTTCCACAATCCTCCACTCAGGCCAAACAACAATTAGAGCTAGTTCACACTGACCTATGTGGACCAATGAAAAAAAAGTCAATAGGTGGTAGAGTTTATTTTTTAATGTTTATTGATGACTTTAGGAGAAAAATTTTGATCTATTTTCTCAGACACAAGTCTGAAACTTTTGCAAATTTCAAAGAATTCAAGACTAAAGATAAAAAACGAAGTGGGAAATATGTGAAGACTCTCGGGTTAGATGGAGGAGGAGAATACCGCTCCATAGAATTTGCAAATTTATGCAAATCACAAGGCATCATGATGCAATCTACAACCAGGCATACTCCACAACAAAATGGAGTGGCTGAAAGGAAAAATCAGACAATAATGAACATGGAAAGAAGCCTTCTCAAAGAGAAATGTCTACCAAATCTATTTTGGGTTGAAGCAGTAGCTTGCTCGGTTTATATCCTGAATAGATCTCCAACCACCGGTCTCAATATGAAGGTCCCTCAAGAAGCATGGAGTGGGACAAAGCTAAATGTTGCTCATCTCAGAACATTTGGGTGCATAACATTCACTCACATACCTTTTGAATTGAGGAAGAAACTTGATGATAGAAGTGAGAAATGCATTTTTGTTGGCTACAGTGACATCCAAAGCCTACAGACTCCACAATCAGATTTCAAAGAAACTAATTCTCAGCAGAGATGTCAAATTTCTTGAAAATCGGTTCTGGAGTGAGTCTGAAAATCGACCTATGGACAATCAAAATCCATTGCTTCCACTTCCTGAAAACACAGAAAATTGAGCACAACAAACACATCAACCTGCCCTTCCAAGATTGTAGGTACAAGGATAGTCTGAAAGTCCTCAGGACAAATCTACTCCAAGAAGAAATTAATCCTCTAAATTTCAAAATGAGAGAACTCAAAGTTTGAGAGAAATCTAGCAGCAGTTGGATGACATTGATCAACACAATATCTTTGCATTAATGTCATGTCAACCTACATATTTTAAAGAGGCATCCAAAGAGCCACATTGGTTTCAAGCCATGACAAGAGATTGAATCCATTGAGAAGAATATGACATGGGATCTTGTTGATCTGCCAAGAAACAAGAAAAGTATTGGTGTCAAGTGGGTTTACAAAATTAAACTCAATGAAAAGGGGAAGATTGAAAAACATAAGGCAAGACTTGTTGTCAAAGGATTCTCACAACAACCAGTTATTGATTATGGTGAAACTTTTTCTCCAATAGCAAGGTTGGAAACTATAAGGAATCTCTTAGCCATAGCAACTCAACACAAATGGAAAGTACACTAGATGGATGTCAAGTCATATTTCCTGAATGGTATAATCTTAGAATAAGAGGTCTATGTGGATCAACCACCTTGATTTGAATTCAAAGATAAGCTAGCCAAAGTGTATCAGTTGAAGAAAGCCTTGTATGGATTAAATCAAGTGCAAGGAGCTTGGTACAATAGAGTTAACACTTACCTGATCAAGAGTGGTTTCAATAGAAGCCAAAATAATCCAACTCTATACACCAAAACATATCAACTACGTAAAATTATGATTGTATGTTTATATGTTGATGACATGATATATACCGGAAATATTGAGTTAACCAGTTTTAAACATGTCATGAAATCTAAGTTTAAGATGAAAGATCTTGGCATAATGAATTATTTTTGGGGGATTGAGGTTGACCAATAATCCAAAGAATTTTTTTTCTGTAAGCAAAAGTATGTAGAAAACATCATCAAAATATTCTACATGGAAGACTGCAATCTAACAGAAACTCCTATACCCCTAGCGACAAAATTGAGAAAACAAGATGAAGACCCTATGTTGGCACAGGGGAAGACACAGGGTTCATATCTAACATCGCACCAACAATCCCTAACTACTGGCCCTTTCGGAAACACCTGCGAAGAAGATGTAGTTGCACCCAAAGTAGAAATAGGGGGTTACGGGACACAAGTGTCTATAACCGGAGGAAATACAAAGTGGATTCAAGGAAACAACACACAACAACCTAGCTATTATTTATCTTCTTTAAGCCTACAACGTGAGCTATATCTCATATCTAACACAATGGTGCAATGAAACAATAACAAAATAACAAATAACACAACATCAATCACACTGAACAACAAGATATACTTGGTTCACCCTCTCCCTAGGGCTACGTCCACAGAACTATGTTTCTTGATATTATAGGAAAACATACAGTTCTATCTAATTACTTAGCTTGCATATCTCTTACCCTCTCTCTCTCCCCTCCCTGCACACCCAACTACAGGGTTGATCTTCGCACCCAGCTGGAGATCTTACAATCCAAGACACTCTCACGCAACAATACTTTATCTCCCTTTTCCACAATGATCCACACTCAACAACTTATGAGGAACAATCACAAACCCCCCTTCTCTCATCTAGTTCCTTATTTATACATTACAATGACTCCCATACAACCTTAGGTCGAAAACTAGGTGTCAAAACCCCAAATACAAAAACCCTAGGTGTCTAAAACACGAGGTCCACTTTGACCCACGTTTTTTGGGTTTCTCTAGCCTGTATTTCCATGTTTCCCACGAGTTTCTCCAAAGCATCCATTGGTGGATTTTTCTACTTGTTGAGTTGTCCACGATCCATCCTCCTTGTTGATATGCAAATCTTCGTCAGCATTGTCTCCAAGATCTTTTTGAAAGCTTCAACTATACCATTTGGCTATGGGTGGTATGGAGTTCTCTTTCGGTGATGAAATTCAAATTCTTGAGTCAAGGCTTCAATATTTTTATTAATAAAATGTGTACCTTGATCACTCATAGGAATCTTCGGGCATACAAACCTAGTTATGATATCATCAAATATGAATCACGCAGTTGTAGTTGCACTACAGTCCTTTACTTCTCTTGCTTCTACCCATCTGGTCAAATATTTTGTTGCAGTGATTATGTACCGAGCTCCTGTGTGATTTCTTTGTGGGTTGATGGGTCCCACAAAATCAATGGCCCATTTCTCAAGTTCTTGTAAGGTTATTTAAGGTGCTAAAGGAATCTCATCCCTTCTTGAATGTTTCCCAACTCATTGGCATACATCGTAGGATTTATAGTATTCCATAGCATCTTTGTGTAAACTCGGCCACCAGAGACCAGCTCTAACAATGACATTGTTTCTTTTCCTGCATAGTGTCCTCCTGCGACGCCTTTGTGTTCTTTTGCTAGATCAGTGGTCTTTCTTCCTCCATAAAATATCTCCTCAAAATATCATCAGGTCCCATCTTATATATTTTTCCATCTATAAGTGAAAAATCTACATCACAAACTACCAGTTGTTTCTTTTGAATGACTGTGTATTCGCGAGGTGCCATTCATGTTGATAGGAGCTAGACTATCTCAATGAAGTGATCATCAAAATTTATGATGGGCAAAAACTGTGCATTTGGTAGTGAGTCCTCCAAGATGGTAGGCTCCTCTCCATGTTCCAACCTAGATAAGTGGTCAGGTCCCTTGTTCATTGTCCCTAGTTTGACCACAATCTCAAAATCATATTCCTGAAATAACAGAAGCCATCTGCATATCCTTCCCCCCAACACTGGCTTGTTGACTAGATATTTCAATGGAGAGTGATTAATGAACATCTTAAAGTTTCCTCCCAACAAGTAGTGAAAAAACTTCTATAACGCATACACCATGGCTAGGCCTTCTCTCTCAATGGTAGTGCAATTTATCTCAGTTGTAGAGAGCTTCCTACTAGAAAAGGCTAACGGATGGTCAATATCTCTTGCTCCTGTTTGTACTAACACTTCCCCTAATGAAATAGATGATGCATCGACGTGCACATGGAATTCCTTACTCCAATCTGGGAAAACCAGAATAGGCGCAGTGGCCATTTTTTGTTTCAGTGTGTCGAAGCTTAGCTGATATTCCTTTGACCATTGAAACTTACAATATTTCCTTAAAATATTTTCCATGGGTGTTGTTATCTGTTCATATCCCTTGATGAACTTTTTGTAGTATCCAATATGTCCTAGCCTAGTGCGCAACTATATTACTGAAGTCAGAGGGGGTAGATCAACAATGATGGAAATCTTGGAAGGATCTACCAGAAACCCCTGCTTACACACAATATGGCCTAGCAACACTCCAAAGGGTGAAAAGAATATGCACTTCTTCAAGCTCAGGTACATCTGGCATTGCCTGCACTTATCCAACATTATTCTTAAGCATTTAATATGATTTTTCAATAGTCTAAAATCAGTCCAATCATCTAAATATGCTTCCATAAATTTATGTAGAAATTCCTTGAATGCTTCGACCACCACCCTAGAAAAGATTGTTGGTGCATTCTTCAATCCAAAAGACATAACTGTGTACTAGTAGGATCTGGATTTTGTTGCAAATGTGGTCTTATAGTGATCTTCCTTGGCAATCATGATCTGGTGATAACCTGAAAATCCATTTGTGAAGGAGTAAACTTCCTATCCTCCCACATTATCTAACACTTCATTAGTAAACGGTCTAGGGAATGGATAATGTAAACATGCATCATTCAGTTTTCTCAAGTCTACACAGATTATGATCTCTCCTGTCTTCTTATTTTGAACCACCATAGAGCTAATCCATTCTGAATCTTCAATAGGTTCTATGATTCTTTCTTCCAACACTCTATCTAATTCAATCTTGACTTTATGCTTATACTTTGGATTCAGTCTGTAGGGTCTCTACTTAACTGGCCTTGCATCTGGTTTCAAAGGGATCTTCATTTCTCCCATAGGCCCTTTAATGCCCTTCATGTTAGTGAACTTGGTTGGAAACAAGTCTTGATATTCATGCAGTAGTTTGGTGATCTTGTTAATAGTGGCATCATCCTAATAATCTCCAACATTTGTGAGCTTAGGTGCTTTCTCTATTCCAATATTAACTTTCTTGATTTTAATTGGTTGTCCAATAAAAGGTAGTTCAACTCATGGTCGTTATATGTCTCTCTGTCCTTCTGTTTCTACGATGTTTACATTCCTAGGATCATCGTCTTCATCATCATTGATATTGTAACAACTTTGAAATTTCTAAGGAGGTGCATTCCATTCATCTTCCTCTTGCTCAATAGTGAGGTTAGGTGCCTCCTTAAATACTCTCTATTGTATAACTTGCAAAGTTTGATCTACTGTAGGGTATTGAATTTCAAATAAAAATGTAGCTAAAACGTTTTGAGTCATACCGTACCAATCTGAAGTGATAAGGCACAGTTCTGCTTGAAGATACCAATTGATAGGGGTTGTATCCAAAGTGTTAATAAATTTATGCACCCATTGATCTTGAGGAATGTTGCTCCAGACTTCCTCACAACTTCGCACATGGTCCTTCAGACAACTTTGACCTATGTATCTAACCTCATAACCTTCTCCTTGTTTTGAAAAGCGCACTGTCATCAAAGTGCGACATTGCACCCAGTCCGCGATGTTCTTTTTGTGTGTCCCCCACCATCTTGCTGGAGTTTCTTTCAAGGAATCATCCAATGCCATCAATCTCTATTCTACTGGTACAATTTCTTCAAACTCCAATAAGAAAGTTTCTAAATGATTTAAACCATCAAATGTGGGAAAATTGTTGATCTCTGTTCCAATCCAACGAACTTCCCTA
>ML779751.1:768953-813580 GCA_009831015.1 Picea engelmannii | reverse complement strand
GGCGAAAGAGAGAGAGAGGGAATTTATTTGTGTTAAAAGGAATGCATATGCATTCCAGTTGCTAATAATGTGTGCACTCTTTAAGAATGTGTGTGAGATTTAGGAACACGCCTGTGCTTTAGGAACGCATGCGCGTTCCTAGATCATGTACGTGTTATTTGAATTTCAAATTTTTTTTCGGGTGGGGGTGACAACTTGAGTATACGTGTTTTCTGAGTTGGTTACCTCATATTTAGGTTCGGGATAACAAGCCTAGTGGTTCGGTCTACAAATACATAAAAACCTCCATTTTTATGAATTCCTCTCCATATCTCTATTTTTGATGTTATTTTTCTATAAGACACAAAATTCAGTTATTGACGAAACTAGAGACACAGATAGAGTTGGTTGTGTAGATTCCAAATACACATTTTTTTATTATTTAAATTAATAATGTTTGCTATTTTTAATCTACTATTGTATTGACATATATCAAAATCCTAGAATATATACCTCTCTTATTTCTAATATAAATTTTTTCATCTTAACCATTTCTCTAATGAATTATATGTGGCACTAGTGGAGACCGATATCTACGATCTAAAAAAAATAAATTGTTTTGATTATGTTAAAACCCTCTTAGCCTACACGAACAAAATACGTTGTAATTTCAGGGATATCTTAAATTTGATAATTTAAAAAAAATATAAAATTAATATTATAAATTTCCAAAAAATACACAGCATAAGAAAAATGGGTTCTCTACAAGTATACAAGTTTTTGGAATGAAATTCCATCATTAAGATACTCAACACCCACACGAGCAAAAAAATATACCTTATATTTTGTTGGAAAAATAAGATACCACTATTAGAAAAAATCAAATTTGACACAATTATTCACAATTTATATGGATAAAAGTTGTATATTTGGAAATCTAATTGATTTTCCTATGTTTCATCTTTTTACACCATATTCAAATTCATTGTAAAATTACCTTGAATAATACCTCCAAGTTAACAAATTGTTGTTTTTCCAAGTTTTCATTGCCACTAATGCATCATGAGAGACCACCATTATCTTGCACTCACCCCTAACTGAACCAACTGAATTACATCAATTTATCCCTTCCCATTGACCTCTATCTCAATGCCAATAACTACCTCTATCTCAATGTTAATAACTACTAGAGGATTAGCCTAGAATTTATAATGACAACCTTGCATCAATTTATCCCTCCCATCAATTGACATAGCCTAGAGTTTATAATGATGACCATAGAGTTAATAATGAAAACCAACAAAATTGCATCATTTCTGCATTCCTCCCATCAATTGACCCAAATTTCATCAATTTATCCCTACCATGAATTCAGTTTATCCCTACCATCAATTCAATTTATCCCTAAACTCTTGTCAACCCCATCAATTGACCCAAATTGCATAGTTTCATCAATTTCTCCCTACCATAAATTCAATTTATCCCGAAACTCCCAATTCAATATATCCCTTGCATAGTTTCATCAATTTCTCCCTACCATCAATTCAATTTATTCCTAAACTCCCATCAATTGACCTAAATTGAGTTTATCCCTAAACTACGATCAATTCAATTATCCCTAAACTCTCTCCCTACCATCAATTCAATTTATCCCTAAAATATCTCCCTACCATAAATTCAATTTATCCCTAAAATATCTCCCTACAATAAATTCAATTTATCCCTAAACTCCCATCAATGGACCTAAATTGAGTTTATTCATCAATTGAAAATCTCTCCCTACCATCAATTCAATTTATCCCTAAATTCCCATCAATGGACCTAAATTGAGTTTATCCATCAATTGACCTATATTGATTTTATCCCATAAAATCCCATCAATTGACTTGAATTGAGTTTATCCAATTGACCTTATTCAATTTACCTGAATTGAGTTCCATCAATTGGCTTGAATTGAGTTTATTCAATTGACCTGAATCGATTTTATCCAATTGACCTAACCTAAAGTTTAAATTTATTTTATCTGAGTTCCATCAATTGACCTGAATTGAGTTTAAGTTTATTCCATTGACCTATCCTAAAGTTTAAATTGAGTTTATCTGAGTTCCATCAATTGACCTGAATTGAGTTTATCCAATTGACCTTATCCAATTGACCTGAATTGAGTTTATCCCATTGACCTATCCTAAAGTTTAAATTGAGTTCATCCCTCCCATTAATAGACCTGAATTGATTTTATCCCTCCCATTAATTGACCTTAATTGAGTTTATCCCTCCCATTAAATTGAGTTTATCCGAGCTCCATCAATTGACTTGAATTGATGACCTAAATTGAGTTTATCCAATTGACGTGAATTGAGTTTATCCAATTGATGTGAATAGAGTTTATCCAATTGACCTGAATTGAGTTTATCCAATTGACCTTATCCAATTGACTGAGTTCCATCAATTGAATTGAATTGAGTTTATCCAATTGACCTTGACCTAACTGAGCTTATCCAATTAACCTTGGATCCAATTGAACTTGGATCCAATTGACCTTAATTGAGTTTATTCCATTGACCTAGCCTAAAGTTTAAATTGATTTTATCCCTCCCATTAATAGACCTATTCTAAAGTTTAAATTGAGTTTATCCCTCCCATTAATAGAGCTATTGACCTAGCCTAAAGTTTAAATTCAGTTTATCCCTCCCATTAATAATAGTTTAAATTGAGTTTATCCCTCCCATTAATAATAGTTTAAATTGAGTTTATCCCTCCCATTAATAGACCTATTCTAAATTTTAAATTGAGTTTATCCTTTCCATTAATAGACCTATTGACCTAGCCTAAATTTTAAATTGAGTTTATCCCTCCCATTAATAGGCCTAGTCTAAAGTTTAAAGTTTATAATGACAACCAACAAATCCATTAATAGACCTATTCTAAAGTTTAAACTGAGTTTATCCCTCCCTTTTTAATAGACATAGCCTAAAGTTTAAAGTTTAGAATGACTCCCATGAATTGATGGAAATTTAGTTTAACAAATTGCATCAATTTAGTTTATCCCTTATCCCTCCCATTAATAGACCTAGCCAAAAGTTTTAAAGTTTATAATGACAACGAATTTAGTTTATCCCTCCCATGAATTGATGGAAATTTAGTTTAACAAAGTTTAAATCTTATAATTACAACCAATTTAATTTATCCCATTGATGGAAATTTAGTTTAACAAATTGCATCAATTTAGTTTATCCCTTATCCCTCCCATTAATAGACCTAACAATTTATTTTATCCTTTATCCCTCCCATTAATAGACTTAGCAATTTAGTTTATCCCTTATCCCTCCCATTAATAGACCTATTAGCAATTTAGTTTATCCCTTATCCCTCCCATTAATAGACCTAGAAATTTAGTTTATCCCTTATCCCTCCCATTAATAGACCTAGCAATTTAGTTTACCTCCCATTAATAGACTTAGCAATTTAGTTTATCCCTCATCCCTCCCATTAATAGACCTATTAGCAATTTAGTTTATCCCTTATCCCTCCCATTAATAGACCTAGCAATTTAGTTTATTCCTTATCCCTCCCATTAATAGACCTAGCAATTTAGTTTATCCCTTGTCCCTCCCATTAATAGACCTATTAATAGACCTAGCCTAAAATTTAAAGTTTATAATGACAACCAACAAATTGCATCAATAAACCTATCAATAGACCTAGCCT
The DNA here is from genome assembly GCA_009831015.1 of Picea engelmannii. NCBI lineage: Eukaryota > Viridiplantae > Streptophyta > Pinopsida > Pinales > Pinaceae > Picea > Picea engelmannii. Next base: position 809,893 of record ML779751.1, on the reverse strand, counting down.
AAAGTTTAAAGTTTAGTTTATAATGACAACCAACAAATTGCATCAATAAACCTATCAATAAACCTAGTCTAAAGTTTAAAGTTTATAATGACAACCAACAAATTTCATTAATTTAGTTTATCCCTCCCATGAATTGATGGAAATTTAGTTTAAAAAATTGCATGAATTGATGGAAATTTAGTTTAAAAAATTGCATCAATTTAGTTTATCCCTCCCATGAATTGATGGAAAATTAGTTTAACAAATTGCATCAATTTAGTTTATCCCTCCCCTGAATTGATGGAAATTTAGTAAATTTAGTTTAACAAATTGCATTAATTTAGTTTATCGGACCTAGCCTAAAGTTTAAAGTTTATAATAACAACCAACAAATTACATCAATTTAGTTTATCCCTCCCATGTGAATTGATGGAAATTTAGTTTAACAAAGTGCATCAATTTAGTTTATCCATCAAATGATGAAAATTTAGTTTAACAATGATGAAAAATTAATAAATTTAGTTTAACAAATAAATTGAATCAATTTAGTTTATCCTTCCCATGTGAATTGATGGAAATTTAGTTTAACAAATTTAATTTATCCTTCCCATGTGAATTGATGGAAATTTAGTTTAACAAATTACCGTGAATTGATGAAAATTTAGTTTAACAAATTACATCAATTTAGTTTATCCCTCCCATGGAAATTTAGTTTATCCCTCCCATGGATGGAAATTTAGTTTATCCCTCCCATGGCCTCCCATGGATTGATGGAAGTTTCATCATCAAAAATTTAGTTTATCCCTCCCATGGATTCCATGAATGGATGGAAATTTAGTTTATCCCTCCCATGGATTGATGGAAGTTTCATTATCTTATCCCGGTTGATGGAAGTTTCATGTCTTATCCCTTAGTTTTAGTTTAAATAGTTTTAGTTTAAAGGATTGTATCAATTTAGTTTATCCCTCCCATGAATTGATGAAAATTTAGTTTATCCCTAATGAATTGATGGAAATTGATCATCTTATCCCTCCCACATGCTCCCATGAATTGATGGAAATTTAGTTTATCCCATCTTATCCCTCCCACATGCTCCCATGAATGAATTGATGGAAATTGATCATCTTATCCCTCCCACATGCTCCCATGAATTAATTGATGGAAATTTAGTTTATCCCATCTTATCCCTCCCACATGCTCCCATGAATTGATGGAAATTTAGTTTATCCCTCCCATGAATTGATGGAAGTTGATCATCTTATCCCTCCCACATGAATTGATCCCTCCCACATGCTCCCATGAATTGATGGAAATTTAGTTTATCCCATCTTATCCCTCCCACATGCTCCCATGAATTAATGGAAATTTAGTTTATCCCTCCCATGAATTGATGGAAGTTGATCATCTTATCCCTCCCACATGAATGGATGGAAAATCCCCATGAATTGATGGAAATTTAGTTTATCCCTCCCATGAATTATCCCTCCCACATGAATGGATGGAAAATCCCCATGAATTGATGGAAATTTAGTTTATCCCTCCCATGAATTGATGGAAGTTGATCATCTTATCCCTCCCACATGAATGGATGGAAATTTAGTTTATCCCTCCCATGAATTCTTATCCCTCCCACATGAATGGATGGAAATTGAATTCTTATCCCTCCCACATGAATGGATGGAAATTTAGTTTATCCCTCCCATGAATTGATGGAAGTTGATCATCTTATCCCTCCCACATGAACCACATGAATTGATGGAAGTTCATGGAAGTTGATCATCTTATCCCTCCCACATGAACCACATGAATTGATGGAAGTTGATCATCTTATCCCTCCCATCAACAATAGACCTAACCTAGAATTAATCTTAATTTAGTTTATCCCTCCCATGAAAATTTAGTTTATCCCTCTCCATCAATTGACCTAACCTAGAATTGATCTTAATTTAATTTATCCCTCCCATGGAAATTTTGTTTATATCCCTCTCCATAAATAAATCAATGGTGCATAAATAAATAAAAAGGCCTTGGCCCCTCCCATAGACTCAACGACTTCCTTCGCCAATTGAATCAAGATGTGATCAAAGGTTTACGTTCCAGTGTTTTTTTCATTTCATTCAAAGTCTTAAGAAGTGTTAAAGCGAGAAGCCCTATCTGATCAAAGGTTTAAGCTCCAGTGTATTTTTCATTTCATTCAAAGTCTTAAGAAGTGTTAAAGCGAGAAGCCCTATGTGAGGTTTAAACACCAGTTATCTTTGCTCTTTGCATTACATTCGGTGTCAAAGCGAGAGGTTTTCCATTCAGTTTTAAAGCGAGAAGTTTATTTCCTGCACCAAGGTTTTCTTTGATTTCATTTACACTAGGTTCCGTTTTGAAGCTAGAGGCTTCTACCCAGATTTGCTTTCATTTTTACTTGGGTACCATTAGGCTCAGTTTCAAACTGAGCGTTAATTTTTTTTCCATTTTACATCAGGTTCCAGTTTGAAGCTAGATATCTCTGCCACATTTTCCTTCACTTTGCATAGCCATTAGGTTCTGTTTTCAGCGACAGGTTTAAAGCTACGTAATTATTTTTTCATTTTACACTATGCTCCGGTTTCAAAGCTAGATATCTGTGCCACGTTTTCTTTCATTTTTCACGAGGTTCCATTCGTCTTAGTTTTAAAGCTTTATGGATTTAAAACTAGGGTTCCCGAGGTTTTTGAAGGATATCAGAGAGCGAAGGATAGAGGTTAATACGGATCAAAGTGCATAAATCAGCCGCATCCCGACTCACACAGTTGCTTCAGCAAACGATTTCTTATTTAGTTGAAACTTGATAGATATCTTTTATTACACCACAACATAAACGATCACAGATATTTACATGGTTTATACGTACATATACGATTCATGCCAGTGGCTTCCACAAAACAAAACCTACATATCCGATCATAGCAGCACCTAGTTACTGTGCCTGGGGATTGACATGTCCCTCAGCGATGTTATATTCGGCTGCCCTTGTCAGTCCAGCAGCGATGCCATTCGGGTCTACGTTCCCCGTTGGGTCGTTGCGCATTTCGGCTTCCCCTACTTTGTGTGCATCCCGCATATTCACCACTTTCTGCAACGCAGGAATGTCTTTCGCCCGCTGTACCATTCAAAAAATTAACATTCTCTCTATGATTTATATATCCATAGGGGCTAAATAAAATAAATAGAACATCAGTGCAATAATTTATTGTTTACTCTGGCCTATTTAATCTGTGAAAGCCCAAGGGGAAGGGGTTAGGGTTAGCTCAATTAGTTGTGCTGGTGAGTTGACTAGGTCTGGGGAAGGGGTTAGGGTTAGCTCAATTAGTTGTGCTGGTAAGTTGACTAGGTCTGGGGAAGGGGTTAGGGTTAGCTCAATTAGTTGTGCTGGTAAGTTGACTAGGTCTGGGGAACGGGTTAGGCTTAGCTCAATTAGTTGCGCTGATAAGTTGACTAGGTCTTGGGAAGAGGTTAGGGTTAGCTCAATTCGTTGTGCTGGTAAGTTGACTAGGTCTGGTAACTTGACTAGGTGAATGAGTTTACTGGATAACTCCGTAGAACCAAAAAAAAATCCATTACTCCCTGAAGGAAGTTCTTACGCTTAGAATCTGTGCCAGGCGATGTTCGTCTTCGAGACCATATGTCCTTCGCTCAATAACTTGTTGTAATTGGGAAGCAGGCCCGCCCGGAACCCCTTCCCCGACGCCCGTAGCTCTCCCTTCTGCACTCCGAACTGCACTCACCACCGCAGGGTCTATCTGTTTGTTAGGGTTTTTCTTTCCCACCGCCTCCAACGCCTATAATCACAATCACAGTAATCAGTCAAGCCACCAATAAAAATCTAGATAAAAGCACGGCAATAAAGAAGAAAGAAATCTACCTCTCCTATGGTAATGGGGCCTGTGTGTCCCTCGAGCCCTGGCCTCTGATCTTCATCCGATCCACGCTCTTGCCTCTGCGCCTCTTGATTCATATTGCTGCTGATGATTAGTAAGGCTTTTGACTGTTAACAGGAAGATATTCCAACGAATACTGTGGGTTCGTACACTCCTCTCTCTCCGTCAATTTTGGGCTTTCTGGTCTGGATTATTTTCTACATTCATATCCAGTGCCTGAGAAGAAGTATAAATAAGAGTTTCGACGAATGGATTACAGGCAAACATACGAGTCCTCGCTGTAATGTTGAGATGGCTTCATACACTGAACAAAATGACAGAGTGACACATTTAAACTTCAGACATGGGAACTGCTCAGCGAATGACACACAACACACAGCTTTCCACACAACTTTCCGCGTGTTAGGGCACTTCAGAGCAGCTGTCGGCGGTGCTTATCCAGTGGAAGAAACGTAGGAGGATATAACAAGTGGACGGCAACAGTAAATACAATTTAAGTTAGATCGCTTGAAAGTGTTAGACAAATGGTAAAACAAGTTCCTGGGTTTTTTATTATGATACGCTGAGGTGGAACTGTATATAGGTTTGTTGGATTGTTGACGGAGGGTCTTGATCGACGCTCAATTTATAGTTTAGAGTCCGAATCCAAAAGCTAATATCTATATTTATATAATAATTACTAATTAGAAGTTGGCAGTTTTATTTTTTTTCAAGCTTGTAGAAATGCTGCATATCTGATTTGTATCAAAATTTAAATTGTTGTTGCATTTAGAGTATTGATGTCGATCTGCAAGCTAATATCTATATTTATATAATAATTACTAATTAGAAGTTGGCATTTTGATTTTTTTAAAGCTTGTAGAAATGCTGCCTATCTGTTTTGTATCAAAATTTAAATTGTTGTTGCATTTAGAGTATTGATGTGGATCTGCAACTGAGTATGATATAAGTTATGATATAAGTATATTTTTATAATATTAATGTATATCTGCAACTTAATATGATAGAGGTGTTGTTATTATTTAAAGTTACATGTTAATCAAATATTTGTATAGATATAAATAAAAATATTTAAAAAAGAGGTTTATATATACATTTAATATTAAAATTATAGATACATTTTATATCAAAATTATTATATAAAAACAAAGGAGAAATCCCAATTTGCATATGTAAATAGAAATACCATAAATATGATTTTACATCAAAATTGTTGTTACCCTCTCTTCATATAAGCCTAGATCCATTTTAAATTATTAAAACATCTACTTTAAATTATTTGATCAGTAGGTGCTTGATAAATATTTATGATAGAGATATTTGTCAAATTTGAAAAGAAATTAGTGTGATCCTATTTCATTATATGATAAAAAGCTTAGTCTAAAAGTTATATTTTTTGGAGTTTGGGCATATTTTCAGATCATTTTTTCTAAATCCAACAAAAAATTGTTGGAAATCCAGATTTGAGTGATTGAGTCTTTATAATTGGAATGCCCCTAGGTTTTTTAGAGTGTTGAATCTATTTATACATTCAAAAATACAATTTAAATAACACAAAATGGTGATTTCACCAAGATCATGTTTAGACAAAGCCTATGATAAAATAGATTGTAATATTTTAAATTCATTAAAAAAAGTTACTTCACATTATTAAATTTTATGTCTCAACTTGCATTATAATCATTTTTGGGTGGTGTTTTAAAATATCCTTAATATAATGGTTGGTTTTCTTTGTTGGACAACTCAACAAGATATACAAACTACTCAAACCTTCATGTGAGTGCTTTTATCTTACTTGTTCATACATGGAAAATGTAATGTTACATGCATTTCATCCTCAATTTGATCTTCCTCCTGCTAATTTCGATATTTTTTTATAGAGTTGGACATTGCCAAAAGAAAGATGATTTCGGGAAAAATCCTTGAAGGTGTGGAATGACAACAAATTGTGAAGTTGAGAAACAAAATTCCTCTATGATCCATTCAGACCCCTTCTCCAGCTCAAATGATGATATCGATATCAACTTCCACATCAATATCAACTTCCACATCAACATTAGCTTGCATGCTAGCTCCAGTTTCTATGTCGACACCTATCACCTCTTCAACTTTTGTTTCTATTTTAGCAATACCTCCTACAACAATCTCAATGCAAAAGTCAACACAACATGAGATAAACAAGAAAAAGAAGAAGAAAAATGCCTAACATGTTTCTTCAAAAACCATTATGAAATTTATCCCAAGAGAGAAGGAATACACTATCAACATTACTTCTATTCTTACAAACTCTTATACAAAGAACAAAAAATGGTTAAGGTGAAAGGATAAAAGGAAAGTTTGAAGAAGAAAGGGTCGTTAAACTGAAAAAAAGGAATGTGCTTCAATAGTCTTATTGATCTAGAGCTTTATTATTTTTCTGTAGTTCACATGTTTTTATTTATACAAAGGATTCATCCCATGTTTGATCAACACTGTGTTATTTTTGTTTTTAGAAAGCTATAAGACTTTGAGAAAGGATTCTTGAGACTTATTCTTAGAAAGCTTTTTCATAATGGTTTGTAATTCAAACAATTATAGTTTATAAAGTGCATCACTTGTTGAGTGTTATAAATTTTTGCTCTTGATATTTTATATGATATTCTCAATTTATTTCCTTCCATGATTTTGTCTTACTATATTTACTACTCTATCATAGTCAACATGAAAGTATTTTGAATATCATGTTGGAGATTTTTTGAAGTTGTTTTCATTTTAATTTTGAGGAATCGGTTCATCTTTTCTTTCTGATTGTATTCTCCTTTCTTGTGTTACTCTATTAATTCCTTTAGTTTACTGTAAAATTTGGTCAGATGGGAATATGGTGCCCTTTATGTCTATGATTATATGTTTATTGTGGTTTATCTCATAGAGTTCAAACTTTGTTTTCTGTTAAAAAAAACTTAGAATTTTCTTTTGATATATACCTCTTCAATAACTTGAATATAAAATGTTAAACAAATTCACGAATTGAAGGTTACCGCTTTTGGATGTTGGAATTTTTCAGTAAAACCTAGAGCAGGGAGGATATTTTCCTCCATAAGGTGCCTAGACATTGTTTCCTTCACAAGAAACAACCTCAGGAACAACCTCTGATTTGGCGTCGTTGCTAGAGAACAAAGAAACTAATTATATTCCTTGCGAAATGACAAATGATAGTTTTGTTCCTTGATGATGAACAAGGACAAAAAAAAACAAGGTTTATTTTAAAAATTGAATATTACTGCAACAACTTTTTGTCAAGGTGACTCCATTGGATTTAAATGACTTGTGCCAACCTTGTACAATCTCATATTCTCTTTGGGATTGAATATCAAAGAAGTGACTTAAATCAATTATACAATTTGACTTTGCAAACTTCCAAAACCCAAGCTGAATTGAAATGTTCTTGGGAAACTCTAGCTCAAGAAGACATATATAGGCTAGAAGAGATGATGAAAGGCGACTTCAATGAAAATAAGTATTATCTAATTCATTAATCACACTAGAAGGAGGTAGAATACATACAAGGGGAAATCTCAACCCATAAGAAATACAAACACAGTCACATCCAAAGATAATCATCTCTGAGTCAAGGAAGAAGCAACAAGCTATCTCTTCAGGATCAAGTATTCCTATTATTGAAGATATTTCAATTTCTGAAGATGAATATTATGAATAAAGACCCAAATTTATTACTCCTTTAAGAGGTTCTTTTAACGATAGTTAAAGAATTGTCATTTCTGAGTCTAGTGAAAACAAAGCTTCTCCTTTTTACCATTCAAGGTTCTCTAGAAGAAATCATATCTCTCCTAACGCCAAAAACCTAATCCTAAGTCACATAATGGATGGAGCAAGAGGAGCAGCAGGAGGAGGTGGAGGAAATATTCCTCAACCTCCAACACCCCCAAACCCAAATCCTGGGGTTACTTCTATATATGGACCTATATTTCTTCAATGAAATTTGCATAATAAGCCTCATAATTATTTGAAAATCCTACTTAAGTTCAATGGTGAAAGTGAAACATGAACAAAAAGATCACTTAGTTGCTTTTCAAAATTGTATTTATAACATAGCTATAGAATATGAAGATGTATATATGAGCTTATTTGTATAGATTTTAGAAGGTGACGCCAGGAAATGGTTTAGAAATCTCCCTAATGATTCTATTCATTATTGGAATGTTTTATATACCACTTTAATGAATCAATAGGGATAAAAAAGAGATCACCAATATTATTTAACTGAATTTTCAACCTTAAAAAAGAAAAATGGTGAGTTAGTCTTAGAGTTTAATAAAATATTTAATAAGCTATACAATAGAATCCGTGCTCATATGAGACCATCCCCAATAATAGCTAAAGTAACATATGCAACTTCTCATGACCTAGACTTTGCTATAATGGGAGACCTATCACTCCAGATAAAATGCAAAATTATGTTTTTAATGTTGAAGGTAATATAGTCACTTCTTATAAAATTAAACTTAAGGTTGAGAATGTTGATAAAAAGAAGCAAAGAGACCTCTACCCAAGCCTATCCTTCTAATCCTCGGGATTTAAAAATAGAAGAAATGACTAAGCTCATTAGAAACATTTAAAATAAAATGACTAGGTTAGAAATGAGAAATAAGGTAGTTTCCCAACACCTCAGAATGCAAATGCAGGGAAAGGAAACCCTCAACAAAATCAAGAACATGTTAATCCAAACCCTCAATTCATAACTCAAAATCAAAATCGGTTTAGGAAGCCATTTAATCCACAAATGTTAAGGAGAAATGAAGAACCACTCATTCCTCCTATAAGAAATAATATTGTGGAAGATCAACAAAATATTGAAGATTTTGAATCCATGGGGAATGTGATCAATAACAAACTGGTGATATGAATTGGCTTCAAGGTGAAGGATCTCCCACACATTTAACACAAGATGAATACCATGACTCCTTAGGGATAAATAATCATTTGATAGTCGAAAATCAAGGAGAAGGAGATGCTTTTTCGTCTCCTCAACATAGGTTATTTTTTGATACATTACAAGTTGAAATGTAGAGTAAATATGATCTTATAACTAGGAAAAATAAACAACCAACCAATCCCAAAGCTACTAAAGAAAATCAAGAAGTTGTTAAAGGTAAAACACAAAAAATAGATGAGGAAAAAGGTCATTCAAAGGGTAAAATTATTGATAATATACAAGATCCAACCCATTCTCAGCCAAGTTCTTTTAATTTTTCAAATGAATTAAATAAAATAAGGTTCCCAACCCTCTAACAAAGTTAGTAAAAACCTATCTATAAGGATAATTTAGAAAAATTCTTTAATAATCCTTTCCCTACAAATCCATTAGATACTATAAATATACAAAATGACTCCCCACAAGCTTTGGTTGGACCACATTTAGAATAAAGGAATGGTATAACCCCACTATTCTATGTAATCCTGACTATCCATGATCATATCTTGCATAACTGTATGCTTGATTCGGGAGAATCGCACAACCTTGTGCCAAAGGTAATAATGTATAAACTCAGTCTAGAAATTATGAGACCTTATAAATACCTCTATTCTTTTGATTATAAAAAGGTGAAATGCATAGGAGTGATAAAGGATCTAGTTGTCCATTTGGATCAAATCCCATAAAAAGTGTTATGATGGATGTAGTTGTTGTTGACGTCCCTGTAAGCTATGGTATGTTGTTATCTAGAACTTGGGAGAAAAAATAGGGGTCTCACTACAATTGGACATGACATATGCAACCATTCCAAATTTTCATGGTCAAACTACAAGGTTGTATAGGGAGGCTAAGTTTTCATATAGAATTAATGATTCAACAAGCCTAAATTTTTTCCCTATGACCTAGGAAATTTTGTACTTTAAGTAACTATAGATGAATATTGCTAAGGTATTCAATAACCCTTTCTTAAAAAATTTGAGACCGAGAAGTTTCAAAATAAACTCTAGAAAATGTTCTTTGCTGGAGCATCATCCAAATATGGCTTAGGAGCTAGAATTTTTTTTGTTTCACCTTCTAAAGAAGGACATACATTTTCTTTTAAACTTGAATTTGAGACAATAAAAAAGGTGGCTGAGTATGAGGCACTAGTTTTAGGCCTTGAAACTTCTAGGAAACTAAAGTTACATTTAATAAATTTCCATTTTTCATGATTATGAGATTGTTATTCATCAAGTGAAAATAAAATGCTATGAAAAACATCCTAGAATGAGATCCTATAGGAACCAAGTATCAGATTTAATTGATAACTATTTTTTGGCAATAAACTTCACCGCAATTTCTAGAAACATCAATAAAAAATAAAAATTCCTGGTGGTGTGAGGTAGTGTTTTCAAACCTCCCAACGTCTTGTCTCTAAAACATGAGGTTGAGGTTCTCTACAAACTATGAGTTCCAAATAAAGTCAAACATTGGAATTTTTTTGAAGATAATATGGAAATCAAAAGGTTCCTAGAAACATTAAATAAAGTTTTTTCCATTCATATCGATACTGAAAGTGATCATGAAAATGATATTAAAACAAAAAAAAAAAATGAAATTGTAAATATTCAAGAAAAACTAGAAAATGTAGATAATGATACAAAATTGGAAAAATCTATTGTTGATCATAAAGTGGTTCAACCGAAAAATAATTATATCCTAAGAGGATAGGTCGGTTTAGAATATATTTTCGATCATAATGATGCAGTAGTTAGACCAACACTTCAACCTAAAGAAGAAGATGTAGAAGAAGTTAATATAAATACTGTTGAAAAACTCATGTTAGTGAAAATTTCCAGATCTCTTCCTATAGAGTACAAGCATAAGTATATTGATCTCTTTAGACAATTTACAGATGTATTTTCTTGGAGTTAGCATGATTTAAAAACTTATGATACATCCATTAAAGAAAATAGTATACCTTTTAAGGAAGGAGTTAAACCATTTAGGCATAATCTAAGATAAGTAAACCCAATATTGTTACCCATAATTGAAAAACAAGTTAAAAAGTTGTTATATGTAAAAATTATAATCCCATTAAGGTATTCAGACTGGGTGGAAAATTTAGTTCCTTTCATAAAGAAAAATGGAGAAATCCATTTATGTGTAGATTTTAGAAATATTAACCATGTTTCCCTTAAGGATAACTACCCCTTTCCTAAAATGTATCATATTCTATAGAAGGTTGTAGGATCACAGAGGAGATCCATGATGTGTGTTTTTTTTTTGGATCTAATAAGGTAGTTGTGAAGAGAGAGGATAGACAAAAAAAACTACATTTACTACTCCTTGGGGTACTTTTATTGATAAAATTATTTTTGGATTAAAGAGTGCAGGAGCTACATTTCAAAGAGCAATGTATATTAATTTTTCTAATGAGAAGGATAGGTTCATCATGATATACTTAGATTATATGACTTTCTTCTCAAAAATAAAAGAGGTTCACTTAAAACTGTTAGAATATGAAGGATTGTGCTCGTTTTACCATTGACAATACTCTTGTCACCCAACCATAGGCCGAAGCCACCCTCCGAGCACCTTGACCTTGATAGAGAAAAGAATATTGGTAGAAATACAATAGCAAAGAGAGGCTAATGCACCAAGAAAGAATTAACCAAGCCGATCAGATAGTCTCACCCAAAAACTGGTGCAACACCTTCCCTAGGACTTGTGCACAAAACTGCTGGACTGCAGTGCACATAAACTGCTCTCTACAATTCTAAGAAGTGTGTCAAATGAGAGATTGGTGCCCTGTATTTATAGTGATTCTGGCAGACTTACTAGGGATGACTTCTCCTTATGGGTGCTAATTAATTCATATTAATCATCTAATGTCAGCCGACATCTTGTCTAGGGTTTCCTTCATTTCTTTGCTTCCTTTCGGAACATTCTAATCTTGTCAAAGGTCACAATAGAGGTTCATACCACCTGAATATACCTTAATATTAACACTCCCTCCTAGCTAGCGAGGTATGGTCTTGAGCACAATAGAACATTCAACTGGTAGCATCACGAGCACCATCATTATTATGCAACTGAATAATTCTCCATGACAACTAGCAGAATATCAATTGATAGAACACAATTGTGTTTTATCCATGGTAGTACATAACTACACTCTAGTGGTTTACTACCACACCAAGTAGCATACAAGTACTTGATCAATGACGTATAGTCACAAACAATGGAACATATGTAGAAATTTCAATACACTTAATGTATTTCCTGCGATTCTCCTTATCTAACAATTATATGCCACTGTTAAATACAAAATTGCTTCTACTAAAACTCTTGTGGAAATTTAAACCACGATCACAAAGTGAAATATCAAGAACACATAACACAAAAGTTCTTCCAGGAAAGCGTAAAGCTAAAAACCCCACTATCATATATTATGTATATCATGGATCATGAAACAATCTCATACAAAACTCTAATCCAAGATCTCTCAGTACTATACAATCGTCTCACACTATCATACAAAACTCAACAAATACATGTGCCAATATTTTGTCTCCAGACAGCTTGTCTCCTCTGCACAATCCCTACAATTAGAATTCTCACAATGAATTCAAATTGCCTAGTTTGCACATGCTCATGAGCATATCCACTGCATGTGTGATTTCTTGAGTGTACTTCACTCAAATCACAACTGATAGCCAAACTGTCCCTTTCACCTGTTATCTCAATTAGGTCTCCACTAGATCTGACATGCATGTAGTTAACCGTGGTGAATCTTCAGTTGCATGTGGGTTCACTGATTTTGAATTAATTAATAATTAATTCAATGAACTCTCACTAGTGCAAGTTTAGTTACAACTAGTACAACTGAGATTAACTCACTTAACTACACTTATAATTCTGTTACAACGCCAAATCAATCAGTTATAAATGAGATAATAGATTAATATTTATTGTCCAATTTATTTAAGGGAAAAGTAAATTAGACACATGTTTCTTGTTGAATTTTCAACACTCCCTCTCAACAAGAAAGGGATTATCCTTCACCCCAATCCTGTCTCTATGATATTCGAATTCTCTCCTGGTGAGCGCCTTTGTCAAAATTTCTGCATCCTGATCTTCGTAGGAATGTCTTGAAGCAACATGATCTTCCGCTGCACACAATCTCTGAGATGATGATACCGGATATCTATATTCTTAGATCTATCATGAAACACAGGATTAATCGAGAGTTTAATGCAACTCTGATTATCACAATGAATCATTGTCAGATCTAAATGAGAACCAAACAAACCAACCAAGATCTTCCTCATCCAGATAGCCTCACATGCAGCTTGACTCATTGCCATGTATTCCACTTCCATTGAACTGAGTGTCATGGATCTTTGTTTCCTACTGTACCAAGAAACAACTATATATCCGATACTAAAGATCCCCCTTGATGTGCTCTTTCTATCCGTTGGGCTACTCGCCCAATCTGCATCTATGAAGCCATGCAATTTCACCTCATCCTTATGTTTGTACCATAATCCATAATCAGATGTGCCCTTCAGATATATCAGGACATGCTTACCCACCTTCCAAAAGAGTTTGGTAGGCTTAACCATTGCTTGACTTAGCTGGTTAACTACATAGAAAATGTCTGGTCTCTTGTTCGCTAAATACATTAGTGAACCTACTAACTGTCGATAGACAGTAGAATCCACTACTTCTCCAGAAGTATCATCCTCTTTCCTCTAGTTTCCTAGAAGAGGAGTATCCATGGGTTTGCAGCCCTCCATGTGAAACTTACCCAGTATCTCCCTTGCATACTTGCCTTGAGACACAAAAAGTTCACCATTTCGCTGCCATATTTCCAATCCAAGGAAATAATGAAGAAGGCCCAAATCCTTCATGTCGAACTCCTTTGCAAGGTCATCCTTGCATGAGTGTATCAGTTGCTCATCACCAGTCAGTATTAAATCATCAACATAAAGAACAATGATTAAGATCTTACCCTCCACCAAAATTTGGTATAGGTTTGCATCCGCTTCACTTTTGGTGAAGCCCAATCTGGTGAAATAGCTGTCTATCCAAGTGTACCAAGCACGAGGTGCTTGCTTCAGCCCATACAATGCTCTCTTGAGTCTGCACACATGTGACTCCCTGTCAAAGGTCTCAAAACCTTCTGGCTGTTCAATGTACACTTCTTCCTCAATGATCCCGTTGAGGAACGCAATTTTTACATCCATCTGATGAATGCGCTAGCCCATCTGCGCTAAGAGTGCAAGGATGGATCTTACGGAAGAGTACCTTGCGACAGGTGCAAAGGTCTCATCATAATCTATCCCCTCGATCTGTGAGAAGCCTCAGGCCACAAACCCGGCCTTGTATTTCTCAACACTCCCATCAGTAGCTTGCTTTACCTTGTAGATCCATCTCGAACCTACCACTGATTTATCGACCGGTCTTGGGACAATTTCCCATGCACTGTTTTTGACAATGGAGTCATACTCTACCATAGCATCAACCCAAGTGGGATCCTGCACTACTTCCTGAAAGGAAGATGGTTCAGTCACAATACATTTTATCATGAGAGCCATGTATCCAACAAATTGATTAGGAGACTGTCTCTATCTGCGTTGTGAAGTAGGGGATCCTACATTCTGTGCAACATCTAGTCTCAATCTGTCAGCTTCTGTGGTGTGCTTTCTGCCATTTCTGATGGATGGCTCTACATGAGTGGTTTCCTCCACTCCATGAACCTCCTCATGTGGCTGATCCACATCTTGAGACTCATCTTTGGGAACCACCAGTTCCTCTTCTGCATGCAAGTCTAGCTCCCTCTCAAGTGATAACCACATAGCTTTCCCCTCATTGGATTTTATATCCCGTCGCATAACAGTCAACTTACTGTTAGGAAAATACACACGATAATTATGGGGTGTTTCTGTGTACCCCACAAATATCCCAACTTCAGCAGTCGGTTCCAGCTTCTTCCTGGAATCCTTGGTCACATGCACATAAACAGATGAGATAAAAATCTTAAAATGAGAAGCATTAGGTTTCTTACCAGTGAAAGCTTCTTCAGGTGTACTCATGTCAAGTATTTTATGAGGACAACGGTTTTGCACATAAACTACAGTATTGCATGCTTCTTCCCACAAATGCATTGGTAGGCCCTGATCATGTAACATCGCTCGTGATGCACCCACGATCGTTATGTTCTTCCTCTCCATGACCCTATTTTGTTGTGGGTTATGAGGTGCTATGAGTTCTCTTCGAATTCCTTCTCTGCTGCAGAAGTATTTGAATTCATTAGAGATGTATTCTCCACCATTATCATTCCTTAGAGCCTTCACTTGCTTCCCCAACTCTTTCTCCACCAATGCTTTAAACTCACAGAACTTTGAGAATGTTTGATCCTTCTTTTGCATGAAGAATATCCATCATTTACGAGAAAAATCATTAACAAAAATAACATAATACCTATGTTTTGTTGTTCAAGCAACTGAGAATGGTCCACACACGTCTGTGTGAATTCTCTCCAGGATCACTGAAGCACGGTTCTCCTTTTCATGAAAGGTGGACTTTACATACTTCCCTAGGGTGCACCCCTTGCATTGATCTAACTGAGCAAGTGTTCCTATTGGAATTCTAGTAGATATTTGTTGCATGATCTTGAAGGCTCCATGATGAAGATGGCCCAATCGCCTATGCCATAATTCTCCCTCATCTCGGCTCACCACTTTTTCTGCCTTACCCACCATGGCACCGCAACCATCTACCTATAGCATGTAGAGATTATTAACTCGAATCCCTATCTTCTTGACTTGACCCATTGCTTTATGTCGCAGGAAAACTTTTCCATCATTGAAAACAACGTCATAGCCTTTGTCCTCCAACATTGCGATTGAGACCAGGTTTTTCTTTAGACCTGGAACATGCATAACATTTTTCAATTGAAATGGTTTACCTGACTCCCTCTGAAAGGTAATGGTACCAATACCAGTCAAATTGTATCGTCCATCATCACCCATCTCTATATGCATTCTGAGATCTTTCTCCTCCAAGTCACTGAAAGACTCTTTATCTCCTGTCATGTGGAAGGAAGCGCCACTATCCAAATACCACACCGATCCCGATGAAATTGATGCCATGCATGCAATCAAAGAGAAGTCAAGTTCAAATTGCAAGACAAGTGCCTCACCAGTTGCAACTCCAACAACCGTCTTGTTCTTCCTCTTCTACGGACAGTTAGTAGCGAGATTCCCATGCTCGTGACAGTGAAAACACTTCACTTTGGACAAATCCAGCTTCTTGACTTTAGACTCAGATTTTGAATGGAATTTCTTCCCTTTCCCTTTTCTTCCCTTGGCATTCAAAGAACAATCCTCTTCATCATCATGCTTTGATGAAGATCCATCTCTGGTGTTTCGCCTGAACTCCTCCTGCACTAGATCCGACCATAGTCATTCCCAATCTGGCAATTTTTTCCTTCCATTGACAGAGTCTTGATAACTATGCCAACTCTTGGGAAGTCCTAGGAGAGCCAAGCTCACCAAATCATCAGTAGTGATTGTTATTCCCACACTTCCAAGATCATCCCAACATTGGACAAACTTCGTGAGATACTTTGGAATGGTGTCGCCCTTCTCCATCTTGATCTTCCCGAGTTTATCTTTGAGCACCAATTTCCTATGGTTGCTTCTGTTTTGGAACAGATCCGTCAAAACCTTCCACATTGCATGTGGCATGGCTTTCCCATGGAGACTTGAGACAATGTGGTCTCGTTCTCCCTCCAACAGAATCATCCTCACCTTTTCCACTTTCTTTTGCCATGCATCAAGATTTTCAGTGTCTATCGCATCCGGATTAGGAACATCTTTGTCAATGTATTCCTTCAAGCCATTGTCTTCGAGTACTGCCTCCATCCTGTCCTTCCAAGTAATGTAGTTTGAGCTTCCTTCGAGTGCATACTCCAACCTCAAGCCATTGAAATCCATTTCAATCTTGAATCAACTGTAGCGCTAAGAAATCCCTGCAAATTTGAATTTTATCCAAACACAAACTCAATTTCTGCAATCCCTCTTTCCCTGGGAGGTTTGCACCTCACTTGAGAGCAACCTGAGGGAAGTTCGCACCCTACCAGTGTCTAGCCTATGAACTTGTTGAGGGAGTTCACACCTCACCTGTGTATAGCCTGTGAACTCTTGGAGGGAGTTCGCACTATAATGCACAGTGGGGTGAGGGAATTTCACACCTCTCCTGTGATGTCCCCAAAATAAAATATTTTTGAAATTTAAAATTGCTGGAAATTTATTCCGTTTTTAGTAAATTCAAATTTGGAATTTTTTTTTCCATTTATGGCAATTTCGAATTTCGAATTTGGTAATTGTAATTAATTATTTTGACTATTGTGCAGAGACCTTATTTGACCCGACTAACTATTTTACTATGACACTTGTATGGAAACAAAATATTTTATATTGATTGCAGGAGGAAAAATGGAACAACCATGTTAAATTTAGATGACCATGACTCCATGAGTGGGGAACATGTTGGAACTACCTCTGGGCTGATTATTACAAGTGGCAAATCAGTGATTTGGCCATTGGCATCCCCTGAAAACCAGGGATTTAGAAAGCTGCGAAAATTCCCAAGGGAGGGAAAAGACCTAGGCAAATGATAAATAGCATATGAGAGGAGGCAGGACGCTGCCAAGTATGTTGGGAAAGGAGACTTTTGATTTACTTGCTGTTATGAACACTACTTGAGTGTGAGGCAAGGGAAAACTGTTGGAGCTGTAGGACATTGCTAAAGAGAAGCTTTTCCAAGTTCGCCCTCATGGATTCATGGCCAGGATAGGGGATGAATTGGGCAAGTAGTTTGGCTGCCCTGTTCTATGGATGGGAGGAACGTGGCTGTTCCCTTTGTCTTTCAGCGTATTATTTCAAATATGTTATGTATGTCCCTTCTCTGGCTGAATGTTAAATGGTTACATACTTGATAGAATGTATCTGTTAGAAATAATATTAAGGATGAAAGATCGAATGCATCCTATTGCAAACTTAGGAATTGCTAGAATGTCTCTCTACTAGTTTGGAATGGATTATCTTTGCTACATCTCATTATTGTTATGAATACTAGTTCCCGAAAGTATACTGGCTGGAAGGATATGACTAGTCAATTCTTAAAGAAGATTTGTGATGTTGTTTGGATTACTACTGTAGTAAGATAAAGCGTCGTAGTTGAAAACCCCACAAGTAAATTGTGATGCAGATTTGAGTTTACCTACATATTGAATGCAAATGGAAAACTGCATAGTGTGTGTGTGTATATATATATATGTATGGACATTTCTGATATATAAAGGCACGCACTGCAGTAGAGTAATTAACTAAGATTCCTTCCATGTACCAGCTGAACAGTCATGATATTTGTTTTAGAGATAGCCCTAATCGCAAGTGTCTAAGATATATATATATGTATATATAAAGTACGGAGGTGACCTTGTGAATACCAAGAATTATTATAGACCATCTACAACATTTACACATCTTTATATCAACCGATGTTTAATGAAAAAGTTATAGGTTGAAATGTTGGAAAATTATTGAAGTGAATCGAATTAACACAGTTTAATTACCAGAACTAATCACGAGAGGCATGAAGGCCAAGGAAGAAGGGACATCCTGAAACTTAAACCTACCCCTGAGTAAATTCCTAACTGTGTAAATAACAACACAATCACCTAAAAGTTCAAAAGGAAATTCTTTAACACAAGTACAGTAAGTGCAAATTGAATTCATATACCATCATGTGATCTGGAGTCAACTATAAACAAGATACACATATAGCCGGCAATAGCGGAGTATTTTTTCCTTTTCAAAATCCTTTCGAGGAAGTAGCCAATATGGCGCTAGTATATTAAACCAATAAAATAACCAGTATGCCATTACAAGTAGGCGGAAGGGAAACCCTATAATTATTTTAAAATTAGTATTACATATGTCATTCGGAATTGAAACAAATGAACATCCCATACGGTGCTTTACTTCCAATGATGGAATTTTCCATCACAAAACGGGTTACCCTTAATCAACAGTACCGAAACTATGACTTAATCTCCATTTCGGAGTTTTGGATACCAGGAGTTGGAGGTGTCAAGGAAACTCATGACAAGAATGATAAAATCTCGAAATGCGAAACCACGACTTAATCTCCATTTCGGAGTTTCGGATATCGGGAATTGGAGGTGTCAAGGGCACTTACAACAAGAATGATGAAATCACGAAATGCGAAGCATGTCAAAGACTCCATTTTGGATTTTCGCAGACCGGGAAATCAAAGATCAAAGGAACTTTAACCTTTGAAGTAGTGAACCTCAAAATCCCAAAACAGACACATCAACAAACCATGTCAGCTAAGGACATGTGGCACAATCAAGCAATGACAAGTGTCAAGCTGATTCAACATTTCAGGCACATGTAAGTCATGAATCAGAGTGACACATGGCAATTATTCGACACATGTCAATCCACGTGTAACGTCAGCAGGTTTACGTCACATCGGAACTTTCTCTTTCCGAGTTTTACATAGCAAGCAAAAACTCCACCGTCATGAAGTCTCAAACTCCGAAATGCCGAAAGGGACTATTGTGAGTCTCGAAAACCCGAAAGGAAAAACCCCAAAATCTCGTCAACCATCCATCTCAGTGGGTTATGTGAACTGTCCGATCACTTCGGAGATTTTATGATCATGAATTTTATAATGTTGGACTCACAATGACTCGAAGGGAAAAATGTCGAAATCCCATCAGTTGTTCAATTAAGAAAAGAAGGGATCAGATTATGAAATTTTGTGGATTGTTGATCTGGCTCCTTTTCGGGGATTGTGACTTACCGAAATGCCAAAATGCCAAAATGTGAAAGGCATTTTGATTAGGCCTGTGGTCACAATCAGTGGGCATATGGAATAAGCGCGAGACCCAGTACTTGTAATCCAACGG
Source organism: Picea engelmannii (assembly GCA_009831015.1). NCBI lineage: Eukaryota > Viridiplantae > Streptophyta > Pinopsida > Pinales > Pinaceae > Picea > Picea engelmannii. Next base: position 790,044 of record ML779751.1, on the reverse strand, counting down.
TGCAGGTGAATTTGAATATGATCGGAGGATTATGAAATATTCGTACTTTGAGTTTAACTGGAAGGCCTTACCTAACCACTATCCTGTATCTGGATATTTAAAAAAAAAAAACTATAAGGGTCTGTTTATATTTAAACTTTTCACAGAGGAGTATAGACTAATACTCTACTTTTACCTAAGTCTGTTTAGTCGTTTTCATCGTATGATTATGTGTATGGACTAATGCATAAGGCCTAGGCCATCAACCCCCAAAGTTGTTTGTATTGTAAACATATGGTAATGGGTTATTTGTAGGGTCTAACGCGTAAGGATTTGGCCATAAAATCCCAAAGTCGTTTGTGTTGTTTAGACTGTGGTAATGGTTATAGGTACAAACAAATAAGTAAGTAATTTTAATTACAGAAATTGAAATAAACATTGAAATGAGGAGTAAACACTTATCATCGATCATAAAACTTTAAGTTGAATGGTAATGACAGTCGACGACAATAAGGACTCTTGCAAACTTTCAGACTCAAGCTTTATAACATAAATCTTACTTGCTTGAATCTCGAACTATTCAAGGATATTTATACAAACATTTTTTTTTTTTTTTAGATAGTTTTTGAGGTATATTACATCTCCTTTAAGCAGTCTGCGAGGATCTTAATGATGTTCGCACCTCTCCTTTGAGTAGGGTGCGAGAATTTATGCTCCTAGAAATGTGTGTAGTTTTCAATACTAAGGTTCGCACCTTGCTAGAGATGGGACTTGCGAAAATACTATTATTTCCGCACCTCACTTCCGTGGCTCCGTGGCTCTGATAGCTTTGATACCATTTAGAAATTTCAATACACTTAATCTATTTCCTGTGATTCTCCTAATCTAACAATTATATGCCATTGTTAAATACAGAATCACTTCTACTAAAATTCTTGCGGAAATTTAAACCATGATCACAAAGTGAAATATCAAGAACACATAACACAAAAGTTTTTCTGGGAAAGCGTAAAGCTAAAAACCCCACTATCATATATTATGTATATCATGGATCATGAAACAATCTCATACAAAACTCTAATCCAAGAGATCTCAGTATTATACAATCGTCTCACACTGTCATACAAAACTCAGCAAATACATGTGCCAATATTCTATCTCCAGACAGCCCGCCTCCTCTGCACAATCCTTGCAATTAGAATTCTCACAATGAATTCGAATTGCCTAGTTTGCACACGCTCATGAGCATGCATATCCACTGCATGTGTGATTTCTTGAGTGCACTTCACTCAAATTACAATTGATAGCCAAACTATCCCTTTTACCTCTTATCTCAACTAGGTCTCCACTAGATCTGACATGCATGTAGTTAACCGTGGTGAATCTTCAGTTGCATGTGGGTTCACTAATTTTGAATTAATTAATAATTAATTCACTGAACTCTCACTAGTGCAAGTTTAGTTACAACTAGTACAACTGAGCTTAACTCACTTAACTACACTTCTAATTATGTTACAACACCAAATCACTCAGTTATAAATGAGATAATAGATTAATATTTATTGTCCAATTTATTTAAGGGAAAAGTAAATTAGACACATGTTTCTTGTTGAATTTTCAACAACATATTCACCACAGTAGCATAATTATACTGTTTGGAGACAGGCAGTCTCCATAACAATCATCTGATGTCAACATGCACAGAAAATATTGTTAAAGATAAACTGAATCATCTGGGCCAAGCTTTCACTCACGTCTGTGAGATATGAAATAATATCTGCCCTCAGAGTAGAACAATGAGATATCTGGACTATTATTCTAGAGCAAGGAAGAATATATGTCCTATCTTCTGAACCTGGACCGTTCCCCACCGTGGGCCATTCTTCCTACACTAATCAAAGTGCACCCTGGAGAGAATGTATAAACCCTAAGGAATGCATGTCCCTGATTGTTGAGCCTGGACCATTCCCCACCCTGGGCCATTCCTCCTACACTAATCAAAGTACACCCTAGAGAGAATGTATAAACCCTAAGGAATGACTGTTTGGACCATTTCCCCTATTAACCACAAGAGGAAAATATTGTCCTATATCAACCTCCAAAACAAACAATTCCTCATGTTAACCACAATGAGAAATCATTGTCCGACGAGGCGGGCTAATCTTCTTGAGTAAATCTCAAGAAGAGAGACTACCCTAGACCACTCCCCATGTTAACCACAATGGAAAGTCGTTGCCTATGATACATCAACAATCTAGACCAATTTCCCATGTTAACCACAATGGGAAATCGCTGTCCGTCAGAAATCTCAATCCACTTTCCGAATAGGAAAGAATTTGCCCGAGCTAGACTATTTTTCAATCTCAAAAATAAATGTCTTCAATAATATTTTCATTGCTCCCTCCCAACCTAGAGAGTCATTTCTTCCCTTTCAGCTAAGGGATTTATTTCCACGATCCCCATCTTCTCTCGGAAATATGCAAACTTTATTCTGGATAGAGGCTTTGTCAGGATGTCTGATGTCTTCTCATCTGTGGGGATATACTCGAGATTTACCTCTCCTTCCTGGACTTTATATCAAATGAAATAGTATTTGATCTCAATGTGTTTCGACCTCTCATGAAACACAGGATGTTATGATAATCTTATACCACTCTGATTATCACAATATATTATGGTCGATTCTGGAATATGATCAAATAAATCGGAGATTAACTTCCTTAGCCATATTACTTATGTGCATGCTTCACATGCTGCAATATACTCTGCTTCTACTATGTTGAGTGCGACAGACTTATGTTTCCTGTTGCCCCAAGATATCATAGTGGAGCCCAAGATGAAACACATGCCTGAAGTGCTCTTTCTGTCTTCTGCACTTTCTTCCCAATCTGAGTCTGTGAATCCATGAAGTTGTATATCGTTGGATGCGGTATATCTCAAGCCATAGTTTATTGTTCCATGAATATATCTTAATACATGTTTTGCAGCTATCCAATGCTCATGTCTCGGTTCCACCTGGAACTGGCTTAGTGTATTCACGGAAAAACAAATGTCTGGTCAAGTATTTACCAAATACATCAATGACCCAATTAGTTGTCGATATAGAGATGGATCTACTGGATCAAAATCTGGATCCTTTACTTTGCTTATATCAGTATTCATCGGAGTGTCCATGGACTTACAATCCATCATTTGAAACTTCTGAAGGACATTTATTGCGTACTTTCCTTGTCCAAGGAATACTTCACCATGCTTTTGCCATACTTCTAGTCCCAAGTAGTAATGCATGAGACCTAGATCTTTCATATCAAATTCAGAAGCTAGTTCCTTCTTGCACTGGATGATGAGAGACTCTTCACCTATTATGAATAGATCGTCAACATATAGTATTAGAATTACAGGTGCATTGTCCACGACTTTGTAATAGAGTTTTGTATCTGCATGACTCTTGGAGAAACCAAGTCTTGTTAAATAGGTGTCCATTCTGGCATACCAAGCTCTTGGAGCTTGCTTGAGTCCATATACGGCTTTCTTCAATTTGCAAACATGAGTGTCTCTAGAATGTACCTCAAATCCTTGGGGTTGTTCAATATATACTTCTTCTTCAATTGCTCCATTGAGGAAAGTTGTCTTTACATCCATCTGATGTAAGTTCCATCCCATGGAAGCGACAAGAGATATAATAGCTCTGACGGAAGTGTATCTAGCCACTAGAGAAAAGGTTTCATCATAATCCTCTCCCTCCTTCTAGGAGAACCCTCTAGCTATGAATCTTTCCTTCTATTTATCCACGCTTCTGTCTGTTGCATGTTTGATCTTATATACCCATTTTGAAGTTACCAGTGATTTATCTTTAGGTCTTGGTACGATTTCCCATACTTCATTCTTCATAATGGATTGATGTTCTTCTGTCATAGCTTCTTTCCATTGTCCCTTTTGAAATTCTTCTTCAAATTTGGTAGGTTCTTCATCTAGAAGTTTCATCATATAAGCTGCATAACTTGATAATATTTTAGGCTTCTTACTTTTTCTAGAGGTCCCATCTAGGGCTTTGAGTCCTTCTACTTCTTGCAAAGTAGATTCAAGCCATCTTGGTCATTTCTTGATCTTCGGCAAGGTATCTGAATCAATGTTATCACATGGTTGCCTCGGATGATCAGGTTGTTCCTTTTCATCATTCTGTTTTTCTGTGCTTTCCTCAATAGGTTCTTTGTACTCTTCTTCTTCTATAGTTTCTTCTATGGATTTCTTAAAAGCCATCTTTTCTTTGAATCTTACATCTCTGCTGACTTCAATCTTATGTTGTTCTGGAATATATATTCTATAATCCTTGGATGAATCACTGTATCCCACGAATATTCCCTTCTTTCTTGAGGGTTCTAGTTTATTCCTTTTGTCCTTGGGAATGTGAGAGTAAACCGGGCATCCAAATATTCTTAGGTTTTCCACTTTAGGTTTCTTACCTGAGAATGCTTCTTCTGATGTCATGTCCTTCAAAATATGATGAGGACTTCTGTTCTGCACATATATTGTTGTCATTGCTACTTCTCCCCATAATAACATGGATAGACCTTGATCATTTACTAAGGATTTTACGGTTTCTTCAATAGATCTGTTCTTTCTTTTTGTTACACCATTTTGTTGAGGGTTATGAGGAACAACCAGCCCCCTCCTAATCCCTACCGATTTGCATAATGCAACGAATTCCTTAGATTTGTATTCTCCACCATTATCTGTTCTTAGCGTCTTGATATTCTTATTCGTGAGGTTTTCTATCTCTGCTTTGAATTATTGAAACTTGCTGAATACTTCATCTTTTTTCTTTAGTAGGTATAATCAAGTCTTTCTTGAATAATCATCTATGTTGATTATGTAGTAAGAATATCCTCCTAGAAATTTTACTAGAATCGGACCACAAACATCTGAGTGTATCAGGTCTAGAATCTCCTTAGATCTGTTATTGTTGATTGGGAATGGTTTCTTGATATTCTTCCCAAGAGAACATCCTTTGCAGATTCCTTCATGTGTAGACTGCAACTCTAGTATTCCTTCAACCATTCTTTTGATAAAAGGTAATGATTGATAGTTAATGTGAGCATACCTTCTGTGCCAAAGCTCATTGGGATTGAGTTCATTATGTATGAGAGATTCTTCATTTTGTTCCAGTAGTCTATATAGTTTTCCTTCACGACTTCCAATAACCCTAGCATTCTCTATGTTGGATTCTTTATGCCAAGATAATACTTTTCCATCTATGAAGGCTATTTCGTTTCCTTTGTCTTCTAGGCAGGATATGGATACAAGATTCTTTTCTAAACCAGGTACATATAAAACATTTCTTATGTGAACATAGTTACCTGTTTTCATTTTGATGGAGGCTTCTCCAAATCCTTCCACGAGGTAAGTGGTTTTGTCTCCAAGCTCTACCTTGTACGAGGTCTTCTTCTCATTTAGATTTGAGAGTCCATATTGATCTCCCGTCATGTGCCTAGAAGATCTACTATTGATTATCCACATGTCATCTTCAATCGTTCCAGTGAGTGTTGAGTAGTGTAGAAGACTGATTGTTTTACTCATGTCTTTGGTTGACTGGTAATTGGTCATGCCTCGATCCAAAACTTCAACTTTGTCATTTTTGTCTTCTAAGAGAGCCAAGAGGTGCGTTTATTTAGGTCACATCTGAATATATTCTCTTTGAGAGAGATGCTCCATCACAAGGTGTCGGATCTAAGATTTAGGGTTTCTGCAACTGCTCTTGCTAGTAACCCTAGCGGTAGTGTCTTGGAAACTGCTTCTGCTAGTAACCCTAGCAGAAGTTCCTCAACGAGATCAATATCCTAGAGGCTATGTTTCCTTCCAACGTTTAGACTGAATGAAGGAGGTGTGGGCCCATAACTCGTTAGAATATGAAGGATTGTGCTTGTTTTACCATTGACAGTACCCTTTTCACCCAACCATAGGCTGAAGCCACCCTCTGAGCACCTTCACTTTGATAGAGAAAAGAATCTTGGTAGAAATCCAATATCCAAGAGAGGCTAATGCACCAAGAAATAAGTAACCAAGCTGATCAGATAGTCTCACCCAAAAACGGGTGCAACACCTTCCCTAGGACTTGCGCACAAAACTGTTGGACTGCAGTTCACAGAAATTGCTCTCTGCAATTCTGAGAAGTGTGTCAAATGAGAAACTGGCGCCCTGTATTTATAGTGATTCTGTCAGACTTTCTGGGGCCAACTTCTCCTTCTGGGTACTCATTAATTCATATTAATCATCTAATGTCATCCGACATCTTGTCTAGGGTTTCCTTCATTTCTTTGCTTCCTTCTGGAACATTCTAATCTTGTCAAAGGTCACAATAGAGGTTCATACCTCCCGAAGCTACCTTAATATTAACAAAAACACCTTCAACAAATATTCAAGAAATGTAAAATATATGGATTATAGCTAAATCCTAACAAACATTGCTTTGAAATGACAGAGGGAAAACTCCTAGGACAGATAGTTTATGGAGTGAAGATAAATTTCTTGAGATTCATTCCAAATTTTGTTGAAATTGTAAAAGATATAAACAATATGTTAAAATATGGGAATGAATTCCAATGGTATGAAACTACTAAATATTCTTTCTATCTAATAAAGAAAAAGAAAGACTTAGGAGAGGCACCAACATTGATGAACCTAGATTATAAAAAATATTTCATATTTTTTTTCTTTTTCCTCAGAACATACAATTGTTTTAGTATTATAATAGAAAAATGATGAGGAACATGAAAAACCATTATCATTCTTTAGTAGAGCCCTTAGAGATGCAGAGTTAAAATATAGTATAATGGAAAAAATGCATATGATTGGGTTCAAGCCTCAAAATCCTTTTGTGACAATGTACTACATTCTAAAACAAATTTTTGGACAACAATATTGTGATTGGAAAACAGGGAAATGAATTGCAAATACTCAAGAATTTTATTTAGAAATTAAGCCAACTTAGCTTGTTAAAGGTCAACGTTTAGATAAATTGATGGTTGAATAAAATCTTAAAACTTTAGGGGTAAATGAAATCAATTCATGTTGTCCTTTCCAAGATTATCTAATTAATCAGGATACCAATATGTTTGAACAAGAAGAAACTCTACAAACTATGATGAGGGTAGAAAATAAAATGAAATTGTTATGGTATGGAGATATTATTCATTTTCTCATTGGTTTAGAGACTCCAAATTACTTGGATGAATCTCAGTCTTGATCCCTAAAAATTAAATATATTAGATATTTTATTATAGATGGAAAATTGTATTGGAAATATCCAGCTAGGATTTTGCTCAACTATGTCTTAGAGGAAAAAAAAGACAATTTAATAAATTAACACCATGAACGGTATTGCGGTGGTCATTTTTCTTGGAGGACCACTTATTATAAAATATTAAGAAGTGGGTCCTATCGGACCACTCTGTTCTATCAGGAAAATAAGAATGTTAGAGTTTGTATGAACTGAAAAGAAAAAAAAGACAATTTAATAAATTAACACCATGAACGGGATTGTGGTGGTCATTTTTCTTGGAGGACCACTTATTATAACATATTAAGAAGTGGGTCCTATTGGAGCACTCTGTTCTATCAGGAAAACAAGAATGTTAGAGTTTGTACGAACTACAAACTATTTTCAGGTAAGCAAAAGTTTGTTTCTCTTCCCTTGAAACCAATCAAAGTCGAAGCACCATTCCAATAATGGGGATTAGACTTCATAAGAGATTTCCACCCACCATCTAGTGGCCGACATAGATGGATTTTAATTTCCATGAATTATTTCACTAAATGGGTTGAAATAATTCTCACAAAGAATGCTAATGATTCCACAATAATTAAATTTATAAAGGAAAATATTATAGCTATATTTGGGTGTCCTAGAAAGATAATTATCGACAATGCAAAATATTTTTCATCTATTGCTTTAATAAAAAAAAATCATGACATTAATATTATTTTGGTTCATTCAACCTCCTACTACCCTCAAGGGAATGATTTGGATGAATAAAAAAATATAATCTAATGGAAATCATGAAGTGGATATTAACGAAGAAAAATAGAAACTAGGATTTGTTATTAAAGTATTCACTCTGGGCAGATAGGGTCAATTGGTACATTAATTATTTGAATTTGGTCAGGCTTCATTCACAAATAGGTAGTTATCCCAAAATAAAATCCTCACAAAGTTCCCCTCAAGGGAATGATTTGGATGAATAAAAAAATATAATCTAATGGAAATCTTGAAGTGGATATTAACGAAGAAAAATAGAAACTAGGATTTGTTATTAAAGTATTCACTTTGGGCAGATAGGATCAATTGGTACATTAATTATTTGAATTTGGTTAGGCTTCATTCACAAATAGGTAGTTATCCCAAAATAAAATCCTCACAAAGTTCCCGATTTATCCTTAGTAAAGGAAATGATAAATCACAAATAATTTTTTGGAAATGAAAACATGTCCATAGAGGATATGGATGCCCATTGGAAGTGGACCAAGGTTTGTGATGCTAGTATGTCTCTGTTAGAGCTATAAATACTCATTGGTAGGAGATCAACATCACAAACTATTCCCCTCTTTCAAAATTTATTTAAATTGAAAACCCAAAAATTTCAAATTCCTTTGGAAAAACACATATCATAACTTTTGGTCACAAAATCTTATCCAAAATAAGGTTATGATGATTGCTTGAGTTTGTGGGTTGACTATATTTTCGCATTGCATGAAAGTGTCTTGCAAAGTAAAATAAGTTTCTTTTAAACCAACTGAATTTGATAAATATGTAGAAGGAAGATGTTTAAATGTCCACATAACTTAAAACTTTTTAAGATGTGCTTTGAAATGCATAAAGTTTTTACTTATTTTTGAACTTTATCAAGTTTTGGTTAAACAAACATCCATAAAAAAATATATAAACGAAAAATATCATGGATAAAACTTATATAAACTAAAGACACACATTTGTACAAACTTATCATTATTTTATATTATAAGTTTTAGCATTTTGTACATACATATCACTACAAAATTTCAAAACATAGAAATGTTATCCTTCCTTAATCTTCGTCGATAGGATCATCTACATAGAAAGAGGGGCTAGAAGAAGTGGGAGGAATTGAAGGATTGACATAATTATTATATTCATCTTAACAATGGAGACATCCCATGATATGAATGTTCTGTTTAATTTCATCTATGTCCTCCATAATCTTGTCAATTATGAATTTGATTATGCGTTGAAAGTCCATTGTTGGCCTCGAACTAGAGCTCCCTTACTCATTATTGTGCTTTAATTTCTCAATATCACCTATACCTAAATGCATGCAGCATCAATGATTTTCCAAAAGGCCTTGACCACATATTCACACTTCTTAAGTCTAAGCTCTGGTGTGTGTTATAACAAGATTTTCCTCACCCCATGAAAAATTGATCAGAAGGGATTTTCCATTTCCCTGTGCAGACTTGAAGTCCCCTTTGCAGTTCCCAGAGCTAAAAATTGATTTTTTCCACATATACGTGCCCTAACATCTATACAACATGTGTATACACAGGTTTCACCACTACATCCCATGTACATCATGTTTTGTGCTCAAAATTAAAAAAATTATGTTGGGTTTGCATGTCATGTCACGAGATCCATGATCCTTGACCTTTCATTTGAAGGCTATAAATGAGCCTTATCCAAGCTGTGGAAAAGAGGAGAAGAATTCAACTTTGAGAGAAAAGTTACTCTGGAGAAATTATTCACTTCATATTGAGTCTGCATCCCTTTGTCCTTTTAATTTTGAACATATTGTTCATCCCCCAAGCTCTTCCCTATTTGATGGAGAACCTCATTGTCTCTCTTATATGAGATTTCCTTTGGTGGATTATTGAAGTGGTGGAGGCCAACTTGAAGGGACATAGTTTCTCGGTTCTAAAAGTGTCAACACATAAGTTTGTCATTCATACACTTCTGTTGATTACATTTTAATAGAAATACTCTTTTCTCATCCAATTAATGTCTTGCAAGTATTTGAATTGTTATTCCATGGGTGTATTTGTTATGAATACTGATGGATTATGCTATTATATGTGATAACTTTATATATTATCAACATATGCTTGCGTATCTTGGTTGTTGAGGACAAGTTACAAGTGTATTTCTTTGAGTCAAGTGTTCAATGGTGGACTTCATCGAACGTCTGGGCGAGGTAGGTTCTTTATATTGTCTTCTTATTATGTTTGTTTATACAGAATACTTGATATTAGAGTTGATTTATGGAGTCATTTCCATCTTTTGTGGTTCACCCCATGCCATAGATTGATTTTCCTCGTAACAAAATTGGCGACCATACTGGGGATATAATCTTGTTTTCAGGGTCTGGAGTGTTTTTTCTCCTTTGATTCCTCTCGTTTGTCTTGATTTTCTTGTCGTATGATTGTTTGACAACCTCTGTTCATTTTGAGTATGAGTTTCTTGGCCTTATCCTTAACCTGACAATGTTTCAATACATATACACAGTTTTTTCCCAGACAGTCGCATACATACGCGAGTTGCCGTTCTGTAGGAAGTGTATATACATGGTTTTATCTTGAACATTTATGTACATCATCCTTTTTTTATTGATTTTTGAGTTTGATGTTTTTTGGGTAAGTTTTGATGGTTGTTGAGAGTTCTTAGGTCTCTTTCATGATTGTTAAGTTCCTACAGAGTGATAGGAAACCTTTCTTTGGTTGAATTTTTGGGCGATCTTTTCTTTCTCATCATCTTTTCCATCAATTGTCATTGCATCCTGGGATGGGTGTTTTCTTCTTGATATTCTACTTTGTTTGTATCTATTTACATACATTAGAGTCTTTATATCAAGTTGTTGTTCTATCCTTGCATTTTCATGCTTCTATATTGAAAATACAAAAAATACATTTTGCATTGTTGGCATTTGATCTTTTGGGTTCTTATCATTTATCTTAGTACATGTATAGAAAGATTGCATTTTATTTGGAATTGTAGAATTGAATTGAAAATTTCATTTTGAAAATCTTATCTTTTATTGGGAATTGAAGTTAGGACTTTGCATTGTATTCATATTCATTTATTTTACTTGCTGAGTCATAACAACATTAGTTTCATGAACACATATTTTGAGTAAACAAAGCCACTAAAAATAACGTTGATAAATTTAAAATTGATTAAAAAGGATTTTATTTTTCAGGGTGCACAAACTAGCTTAAGATTTAGGGCCATGGAATACGATTTTGTGAGCAAAATTCTCCAAGGATATTAAACTCAATATATGTGTCTGACTAAGGGAGTGGTGAAATCCATTGTATAATTGGTGATGTCAGGAGTCTCCACTCACACCGGAGTTAAGCATGAGGTTACACGAGGTTGGTTGAGGGGATATCCCCCGAATACCTTCTTAGTGTTAGAGATATTTCTGGGGATCTATTCGTATATGTGGGTCTTGTTAGTACATTTACCTCTCTGAGAGGCAGTTATTTCAAGATTTCAGGATTTTTTACTCTGCCCATACAGTGGACCTGACTTACGATTGTTCACCTGTGCATTAGTTATATCATAGTGGCTTAGTTGCTTGACATAGGTAGCCACATAGGTTACTTGCAAGGGTTATTCTGCAGGTGCCCTGGGTTAAGTAAGGGTCATACAACACACAACCTTTATGGAGGATTACCTCTCTAGGGGGATATGAAGGACTATTTGTTAAGCCCACGAGAGCCCTTATAACTGTTTATGATACCTCTCATCTTTGGCGGGGAGTCTCAAGCCCCTCTTGGGTGAGGCATACCTACTTTAGGGAGGGAGATCCCTTTTCATCCACTATATCCTGTTTGTGTGCATTGCCCTTTTTGTTTTACTTTGGTGTGCTCTTTGATTATTAGTTGGCATTAAGATTTTTTATTATGTCATGAGTTTTCATTTCTATGGTTAGTGGAACCCTCGTGACTCCCTCAGTTAGCGCTACCAAACCCATGGTCTTTTATCATTCCATGGGGATAAATCCTTTTTTATTTCCAAGTGGTATGTCAAATCATGATACTCAGCCAATACCTTGGGCCTCTAATCATTTTTCTCATGGTGTGTCAGGCATGTCTTCAAACTTGCCATCCTCTGTCTCGTCGTCTTATGTGAATCCTAGTTTTGGGTCTGAGGCATGATTCCTCCTTATTCTCTTTTTTCGTTTGGTGGGAGTCATATCCCTCAACCAACCCTTATGATAGGAGGTTGGAATATTCCTTCCTATGGATCCAATCCTAGCTTCACTTTTCTAGGAGAAAGTGCTCAAATGTGTGATCATTCTACTTATTACATCTCGTCCATATATCCTTCTTCCACTATGTTGGTTCCTACAAATGATTTTCCCATGTAGGACCTTCGTCCATCCTCTAGTGTTTCATCTGGTGGGAGTCAGTTTTATAGTATGGGAAACCCCCTTCACAGAGTTCCTTCATCTGAGGGAAACATATATCCTCACCTGAGTAAACCTTTTCATGTCGCTTTATATTCGCAAGTGGCTTCCTCGATGGTGATTCCCTTATAATCCTTTATGAATCAGTTTGGAGGAGGATAATTTCCTGCCGGACAGGGCCATGGTGTATACTAGAACCCTTCCTTCCCTACAATTTCTCAAAACCAGTATTTCCTGGAACCTTGGTATTAAATTTCACAACCAAAAACCACAACTAGTCCAGTCATTGCAAGTCATACTGGAATTATATTACCAAACTTTGCTAGTCATGTTGGAGATAGGTCTTTGTAATTCATGTTGAATACCAACAACCATCCGCTACAAGTCATGTTGGGGGCAAAAATATAGTCACTGATATTCACACTACACATACATCACAAACCTCTACTAGTCATGTTGGCGATTCATCACCAATCTCTGCTAGTCATGTTGGGGTTTCATCATCAACCTCTGCTATTCATGTTGAAGGTTCATCACCAACATTTTCTAGTCATGTTGGGAATTCATCACCAACCTCTTCAAGTCATGTTGGAGATTTGCTACTAGCTTCTGCAAGTCATTCTGGGATCATGTCACCAACCACAAGTCATGTTGGGGGAAATCCTACGATTGAGAATCCTTGACGTATAAGACATAAGCCCAATTTCCTTTGTAGGATTTGTAAAAGGGATCACCTTACTCGTTTGTGTCCTGGGAGCATATTCATAACAAATACCCATCTTCTTTTTGGGGGTGATGTGTCTCTTGACCTTTTTGTCTCTCATCCTGTTCAACCAGTGGTCATGTCGATGAAATATTCGACCAACACCACTCCTATTTTGGGGGTTGATATGTTTCTTAACCTTTTTCTTGCATCCTATTCAACCAATGGTTGAAGAAGTGGTCATGCCAATGCAATATTCGGTCGATCCTACTCTTCTCTTGGAGAGTGACAAGTCTAAGGAAGTGACATTGCCGATGCAATCTTCGACCAATCCCACTCTTCTTTTGGAGGGTGATGCATCTTTCAACCATGTCCTTAGCATTTATAGTTCTGTACCTTTTGAACAAGGGAGCATTCCAATCTCTTTGAGTATGCTCCATCCAACTCCTAAGGTGGTTTCCTTTGATTGGAATGATCTTGTAGACCCTCAGATTCCTTCTTCTACACCCTTCCAGATAAGGGGAATTCTTTGATATATTGTAGATAAAGTAACCTCTGCAAGTATCTTATCCTCCTCGACTTGGACAACTTTGGGTTTTCCCAAGCTTGTGTTAGCTGTTCATAAGTTGATGAACTTTCACATAAGTCTTGCATGGGAGCCCTTGCCTTCCCCATGATATGCTTCTTAGAACAACATCAATGAGTCTGATTTAAGCTTTTTTCTGACTCTCTCAAAAAGATAAAATATTTCCAGGTGAACTTGTCTCTTTCACACTCATAAATTGGATTTGAAAGGAGGTATATTTGGTGTAAGTTTAACCCTTTTTCAAACCAAGTGGACTAAATTTACAAAAAAGGGCATTTTTTGGCGTTAAGTTGTATTTGCATCTAATTCTCTTTCTTGCAGTATTGAGCCTATTGTCGTTTCTTGCTTTTGCATAACAATCCTACCACCTCAAAAATTTTCATCATCAACCAAGTAAAGCCTTGTTTCTATCCTTCGAAGCTTGATACCCTATACCCTAAGAGAAAACATTCCCCTGAGTGTCCATATCCTGCATGCACCTCCTTTCATTGAGCAGAGGCATGTTCCACTATTGGAAATAGTTTCCTACTCACAACATCTGTTTCCTCCTCTGTATCATAACATTCATTTGACTATGAAAAAGAAAAAAGACGGGAGGGAAAATAATATTATCTTATTTTGGCAGTAGTCGTGTCACCTTTGAATAAAGCACAAACTTTTGAGTCCATTTTTCATCAAAATTTTGGGTTTAGCATGACCTTAGGAAGCTAAGATTATTACTTATATTTTACTCCTCCGACTGGTCACTCTTCTAGTCCCTATGGAGAGTTTTGATTGATGCCTCCTGCATCACAAAGTTTCATCATTTCATATGTCTCATGCTCTTGTTCAAAGGATGTATATCAGCCCGTGTTAGCCATTTCTCATAACTATTGAATTTTCATGTCGACCATACCCTCAGTTTATCTCAAAGTTACATGAACTTGTAGTCCTACCTTGCAACTTGGTCCTACTTTCCTTATGGGTAGGTAACCTTGAACCCAACAGTCGACATATCCTCATTAGTCGCTGACTAGGGGGTTTCCCTTGTGTTTGACGAGAAGAAATCTATTCACACATCGAGATTTGTGCAGTGTATTGGATTCCATTAGCCTTATTGATGGTTTCCTCGACTTTGTTAGAAATTTTACTCATTAGTTTCTATTCAAAGGGTCTTTTTCATGCACTACTTGCATCTGGTGCATGCGAAAGATGCATAGGGTCGTTGGTTTGTGAACATGTTCTTCATTCGAGTTCCTCCAAATCATCAGGCTCTTGCTTTTTACCTCGTGCTGAATGGTAAGAGATTCCTTAATTCTCTCCTTTTAGCAGGTCTCCTTTCATTGAATTCATCCCATCTTTTGTCGAAACAAGACCTAGAGTCCTATGAGTACTTAGAGACTTGCAGTCATCAGTGGTAGTTTCTCTCTCCATCGATAGTTGGGAATACATCAATGTCTCTTGATCGATGGATTCTTCAAGTGTTCGACCTCAACACCTTTCTTCACACTTGTAAGAATGTAATCGGTTCCTTGATACCTACTTTCATTATCGATAGGTTGTCTCACGTTTGTTAATGCTATACCTTAATGACTGGTAATCAAACAAAGTCTCATTGTGTTCGAACTCAACTACTTTATTCACATGATGTAGATTTGCACCTTTGGCAGATCATGTGGAAGACTTGAAGACATCAGTTCATAGTCACAAATTTCCTGATTTGTTTCTATCATTCATTGGACCAGTACCTATATGACTTCAGGGATCATGGGAGATCAGATTGCACTCCATTATATACAAATATCTTCAGATTTATTTTGAGACTGGTTTTCACTGGGCCTTTTTCATGACTATGAGATCCTATGGCATGTATCTACTTTTGTATGTCCTATTCATGGCCATGAATAACTATTTGGTATATTTTCACATGGATCTACTGTGTAATTCAAATTGGTAGCCATGTGCGCAAAGTCATTATGAATTGTAATTTTCCTATCAGCAACTAGTTCATCCATCTGGGTCTCCATTACTCCACTTCTGGGAATTATAATGTATTTTGGCCACCGCAGATTCTCCTCTGACCTCACACATTAGGGGGAATCTGTTATAGCAAGATTTGTCTCACCCCATGCAAACTTGATCAGAAGGCCCTTTCCATTTCCTTATGTAGAATTGAAGTCCCCTTTGCATTTTCCAAGGCTAAAAATTGTATTTTTCCACATATATGCGCCCTAACAACTATACATCATGTGTATACGCAGGTTGTACCATTACAACCTGCATACATCGGGTTTTCTGCTCAAAATTAAAAAAATGGTGTCGAGTTTCCATGTCATGTCACGTGATCCATGATCCTTCACCTTAGATATACTGGAAACATACCAAATCGTCCCTTCAGTTCCATTTGAAGGCTATAAATAAGCCTTATCCAAGATGTGGAAAATAGGAGAAGAATTCAACTTTGAGAGCAAAGTTACTATGGAGAAATTATTCACTTCATATTGAGTTTGCATCCCTTTGTCCTTTTAAGTTTGAACACATTGTTCATCCCCCAAGCTCTTCCCTATTTGATGTAGAACTTCATTGTATCTTTTATATGAGATTTCCTTTTGTGGAGGATTGAAGTGGTGGAGGCACAGTCGGAAGGGACTTGGTTTCTCGGTTCCGAATGTGCTGACACAAAAAAATTTCATTCATACACTTCTGTTCATTAAATTTTAATATAAATACTCTTTTCTCGTCCAATAAATGTCTTGCAAATATTTGAATTGTTATTCCATGGACGTATTAACTTTATATATTATCACCATATGCTTGTGTATCTTCGTTGTTGAGGACAAGTTGCAGGTGTATTACTTTGAGTCAAGTGGTCAATGGTGGACTTCATGGAACGTTTGGATGAGGTAGGTTCTTTATTTTGTCTTGTTAGTATGTTTGTTTATATAGCATACTTGATATTAGAGTTGATTTCCGTAGTCATTTATGTCTGTTGTTGTTTACCCCATGCCACAGAGTGATTTTCCTCATAACAGTGTGCTACAGGTGCCATGAGCAAAGGTTGATGGAAATGAAGGAGAATCAGACTTTTTATTCTCATTATATTTAGAGAAAACATTTATATGAACTCTAATTTCATCTGACAAAATCTTCTCTTATCCCCTGAGTCTTTTTTGTTTCCTTTATTAGAGCCCGATGTCCTTACGAACCATGTATAATCATTAGGGATAACAGACATTTTGAAAATAAAATTCAAGCATAAGAAAATGATTAAGAGATTATGAAAAATATGCCTTCTGGATCATTCTATTTATATAAATTCTTCATATCATATAAGCATGATTGTGAATGGTTTGAAATCATTAAAAGTACACTTTCAACCAGGTAATTAATCATCAAAGTACTTTGCACCACATTGTGCATTAATTGAACAAAAATTATTAAATATCAAATGGATAAAGCATGATTGATTGATAAGCTACGTGTTAATTATTGCACATGCTAAAATATTTTCACACATTTTCTTGAATGACAATTAAATTGAGCCCTAGCCCAACCAAAAATGCACTAAATCTATAGTCCTTAATGCCTCATAGGAAAGCATTATCCCCAGTTAGATACAAATGTTATAATTAAACATGGTTAGTAAACGTTTTAGTGCTAAAATGATAAAACTCAAGGTGTTGTCATAATTCCTAGGAGTGTTTTCCTTATATTATTATCTTTAGAGGTTTAATCATATCCTTAGATTAATGATAAGAATATTTTAGGCATAGTAATAATAATGTTTTTGAAATAAAATACATTAGGCACATTTAAATTTAAATTTAAAATTGGAATAGATCGATGCCCTGATCCGATGCTCATAAAATGAGTAAAACCAACTGCGCAAATTGATTTTAGGGATAAAAAGTACACAAATTTTTGTAGTACGAAGATTCCCAAACCCACCAAACCATTTAATGCACATGTGGCTAAACAACGTTTAAATCGAGACTTTTTCTAAGTTCTAAAAACCACTTACTCTAAGCCCAAAACTTCCTCATTATCATAAAATAGTTTTCATACCAATTGGTACTTGGGCACATTGAAAACCTGTCAGAGAAACTAATCACCAATTGACACATAATCCAACATTTAAGAAATCTCTTAACAATATTAGTAATAACTTGTCACCTCATGTTATTGTAAAATTTTGTTTGGACAAATGATATAGACGCTCAAGTTTTCCAAGCTGTTATCAATATCCTACAGATAAAGGATATAGTGGTCAAGCAGAGTAGAACCCATATGCACAGGTAAGTAATGAAGATAACCTAGATTTTAATTGTCTTCAGGTATCCTCCAAAGAATAATTATATTGATTTTTCTTAATAGACATAACTTAGACCCCCGAAATGTGTCCAACAAGGAAAACTATTGCTTCCTGACAGCAAACAGTAGAAAACCCAGATTTTAAACATCTCCTCGATAAATATTTCAAGGTCTTTGAGGCTGAAATAATAACAAAACATGTCAAGGAACTCAAACTTACAAATTCTGATAATTTAAATAACAATAACGTATGTTTTACTACACAGGACTCTGGTTTATCCAAGACAATAATTCCTACCACTTTCCATTTTTTGGAAATGGTACTCATGTGTTGGTTGTGGAGCGTTATTATTTTCTTAGTTCAAAGGTTTGTTTCGGCAATGCTTGGACCACATTCCCTAATGGGGTGTGGGTGGCTTTCCCCCCACAACTGTCCCCATGGGGGGCGGAAATAATTTTTGTAGCCCCTCCCTTGGCAGGGGATTCGGGGGCATCGCCCTTGAAGCGAAATTTTGAAAAAAAATGCCTTGTAAAATATCGTAATTTCATAGTCAATTTGGATCGTTCATTATAAGTTTGCAGATCTGACGGTAGAAGTTATTTTAGGGATTTTTTTCCCTAGAAGGAAACCCTCTTTTATGAGGGAATTATATTTCTACTTTGTAGGTGTGTGATTATTGTATTCTGAGAGAGGATACTGTGAGAGAAAGAAGAGGAAGTTACAGTGAGTGTGTTGTAGGTTGTATCCTTTCATTTTGTTGGATAATAAAAAGGAAAGATCTGACGATTTCTCTGGTGGACATAGCCCACACTGGGTGAACCACGTATATCTTTGTCTCTATTTTATTGTGTATCTTTTGTTTTTTATTTCCGTAGGTACCATAAAATCAAAATATACAACAACTGGAGCAACAGGTACCTCAGACTCCTGCAAGTGTTATTAGAAGATATACCAGGTTAAGTAGACCCCATGGATGATACTCTCCTTCATTGTACTATTTATTGTTGATTGATTCTGGTGCACTGAAAATTTATGAAGAGGAAATGTAGGTAGACACTAAAAGGGTGTGGGAGCAAGGCATGAAAGAGGAAATGGATTCCTTGGTAAATAAATAGACTAGGGACTTGGTTTAGTTTCCTGTAGGAAAAAGAGCATTGAAAAATAAATGGGTTTACAGGTTGAAGGAAGAAAATGGACGGAAAAACCGATACAAGGCTAGACTTCTTGTAAAGGGGTTTGCACAAAAGAAAGGTATATATTTTGATGAAATATTTTCTCCTATTGTTAAAATGACTTCAATTAGGACTATTTTAAGTCTTGTGGCAGTAGAAGATTTCCATCTCGAACAGTTAGATGTAAAAACAACTTTTCTCCATGGGGATTCAGAGGAAAAGATTTATATTCAACAACAACAAGGGTATGAGGTCAAAGGGAAGGAGAGTTTGGTATGCAGGTGAGGGATAGTTTGAAGGATGGAAAATTATATTAAAATGTAGAAACTTGGGCTAATATTACTAGTCCTTAATATGGAAAATGTAAAATATTTGGCGAAAGTTTTGTAAAAATATTCAAATTTCTAAGGATTTTATATAGTTTCTATAAAATTTTGGTGATTTTTAAGATAAAATAATTTTATTCTATGGAATTTGGGAGAATCATTTTTAGAAAAATGGAAATTGGCAAATCATTTTTTGGGAAAACCATGGAAAATTAGCCCATTTGTGAAATGTATCCCCTAAAATCATCTATGCGGGTTGAAGAAGAGCTTGTATGACCTAAAGCGATCTCCAATGAAATGGTATTTGAATTTTGATAGGTTTATGACAAAGCAAGGTTATAGTAGATTTCATTCTGATCACTGTGTTTATTTTAAAATGATAGAAAATGGAAGCTATATTATCTTGCTATTATATGTAGATGACATGCTTATTGCAGAGTCTAATGTGCAGGATATAAATGTGCTCAAGAAGAAATTAGCTAATTCATTTTTTATGAAGGATTTGGGTGTTGCAAAGAAAATCCATAGTATGATAATAACAAGAGGCGGGAAAAATCACAAATTGACATTGTCTCAGGGTGAGTAGATAGAGAAGGTGTTGGAGAGGTCTAGAATGTAGAATGAAAAACCAGTTAGTACACCTTTGGCCAGCCATTTCAAATTAGCTAAGGAAATGTGTCCCAAGACACATGAGGAGATAAAATACATGTTCAGGGTCCCTTATTCATCAATAGTTGGTAGCTTGGTGTATGTGATGGTTTGCACAAGACCAGATATTGCACATGTAGTGGGAGTTGTGAGAAGGTATATGAACAATCTAGGTAAAGAACATTGGGAGACAGTAAAGTGGATTCTCAGGTATTTGAGAGGTACTGCTACTCATGCATTATGTTTTGGAGGTTTAGACATTGTTCTACAGGGATATGTTGATTCAGATATGGCAGGTGATAAAGATAGCAGGAGGAGCACCATAGGGTATGTTTTTACTGTAGGTGGAACAATATTAATTTGGATTTCAAAACTACAAAAGGTTGTTTCACTTTTAACAATAGAAGCCGAGTATGTTTCCACTATAGAGGCCAGTAAACAAATGATTTGGTTACAGAGGTTTATGGAGGAATTGGGAAAGAAGCAGGAGAATATCAGGTTGTACTATGATAATGAAAATGCCATTCATCTTGCAAAGAAATCAAACTTCCCTTAAAACACTAAGAATATACAGCTCATGTACTAGTTCAATCCATCATGAAAGATGGACATTTGAAGTTGGAAAAGATACATACTAGCCAGAATCTTGTAGACATGTTAACAAAGGGAGTAATTAGGGAGAAACTAAGTTCTCGCTCAGTTTTAGTTGGAATTCAAGCATGAAGGTAAAGATGATAAATTTTTCAGGTACAAGGTGGATCATATTCTAGTAGGTACAACAACAGTGGAGCTATTGTGATCATTATCCAAGTGGGATATTGTTGGTTGTGGATCTGTATTATCTTCTTGATTCAAAGGTTTTTTTCAGCCATTCTTGTACCCCATTCCCTAACGAGGGGGTGTGGAGGGATTTCCACCCCATAACTGTCACTAGGGGGGGTCCATGGGGCGG
>ML779751.1:741189-762787 GCA_009831015.1 Picea engelmannii | reverse complement strand
CTTGGAGTTGTACATGCATAAGAGATGCATGGTGATTCTATTGATGATCTCAATTTTTCCATCATCTTGAGGGTGGAAGGAAATGTATATGGTGAGCTTGGTGTCCAACAACGACCAAAGGGTCAACCAAAATTTTCTCAAGAATTTGTTTTCTTGATTTGTCATGATGGTTTGTGGTACTCCGAAGTGTACCCATACATGCTTGAATAATAACTTGGTGGTGGCCTCGACTATGATACTCTTCTTACATGTGGTGAGAATGACCATCTTAGAGAATAGATCAACAACCATGAATACACACTCATTTCCATTCTTGGTGGAGGGGATACATGACATGTATTCCATCAAGATGGATTCCTAAGGTCTGTCGGGAGTAGGCAGAGGGGTGTATAGTCCTTTTTTTTAATGGTTGGCTTGGAAATGGAGCAGGCAGTGCATGATATGATATCCTTACTAACATCTTGTTGAATATTTGGCTAATATAAATAATTTCGGAGGATAGCCACTATATTCTCCATGCCAAAGTGTCATGCCAACCTACTATAGTGGGATTCCCAAATAAACTTTGCATGCTCACTTGAAGGAATGCAGATATGACCTAGATGGAATAACAATCCATCCTAAAGATGGAATTGAGTAATGACCATTCCTATTCCCAACATTTGGTAGATCATAGCGAAGTCAGGATCATTGTCATAGAGTTGGGACCACCTGGAGGTCTCATTTCCTCAAGACTCGAGCATGGTGGTTAGTGCTACAACTAGAGGTTGATTGAGGAATTCAATGACGCGATTAGTGCTCCATTTATTATACTTAATGTTGAGGTGAAATTGTTGCAAGTATGAGGACCAATTTTGATGGTTGCTATTCTAAAATTTTCCTTGTTTCTGCATGAACTGTAGAGGAAATTGTTATGTATGGATGACTATATCTTTCCCTATAATGTAATGCTTCCATTGTCAATAGGATTCTATGATGTAATACATTTATTTGTCATAGATGGGGTACTTATGGATGACATCTAAGAGTGTCTCACTATAATAAGCCACTGGATGACCCTACTGAGTGAGAACAACACCAACAACATAATTAGAAGCATTGGTCTCAAGATCAAATGGTTCTTGTAGAGCATGTAAGGTGAGCACCAGGTCTAAGCGTAAGTAATGTTTCATATCATGAAAAGATTTCTGTTGTGATATGCCCTAGGAAAATTTGTCTTTGAAACCACCCTTGATCACTTGGATGAGATCCCATGCGATATGGGAGAACCCAAATATGAATATGTGATAAATGTTAGCAAGGCATAAGAATCTATGAATATCATTTAGTGTTGTCGGGGCTAGCCAGTCAAGAATGACTTGGATCTTTGCTGGATTGACATGCACACCATGCTCATCTACAATGTATCCAATTTACTGGACCTTGTTCATGCCAAAGGATAATTTCTCTAAGTTATCATATAAATTGTGTTGACACAGAGTGTGGAGGACCTCCTCAATGTGCTGCAAGTGTTCTTCCCAACTCTTTCCAAATATGAGGATGCCATCCATATATACAACCACAAAGGAATTGGTGAAGGGATGCAAGATTTCATATATCAACATCATAAAGGTGGTTGTGGCCTTTGTCAAGACAAAGAGCATGACCAACCACTCAAAAATACTTTCTTTAGACATGAAAGCGATCTTCCCTACATCAGTCTATTCTATAGGGACCTGGTGGTAGCCATAATTCAGATCAATATTACTAAATTTCTTGGTTCCCTTGAGTTGGTGGAGAAGGTCATTGATTTTGGGAATTGGATACTTATTCTTTACTGTGATTTTTTTCAGAGCTTTGTAATCAATACAAAGTCGCCAGGTCCTGTCTTTCTTCTATATGAGCATGATTGGGCTTCAATAGAGTGAGGATATTGGTCAAATGTTCCTTTTTTGGATCATCTTTTGGATCTGGTGCTTGATTTCCTAATTTTCCAGAAGAGAGCACCAATAAACTAGCTCATTAGGAAAAGGAATTCCAAGAGTTACTTCAATTGAATTCTTGACCTGATAGTGCTGAGGCACCCTAGTAGGTGAGGTGAATATGTCCTGATACACATCGATGACTTAGTCCACTTGTTTCTACTATGTAGAGGATCCCTGTGCAGAGGCCATAGAGGTGGTTGTTACCTTCCGTTCACTCTAAGAGTGAATCATGAAGAGGAAAAATTTCCCAATCTAGGAGATGACCTTCCTACACTGCTTAGCTGATACCAAAGGAATTGTGATAGGTGGTTCTACCTCTAGGATCCTCTAGAATTGTTTTCCCATGGTAATAATGTAACTACAAGGTCTAGACTCATATACAACATGATGTTTCCACATATATGGATGGCCTAAAATAAAATCACAAACTTCAAGTGGGGAAACATCACACAGTACATCATCCTTGAAGGGCTTGATGCCAAAGGGAAGGAGAAATTGTTGGTTGATAAGGATATCTCATCCTTGGCTGAGCCACCCAATGTTTTATGGTTGCAGTTGTGGTGTTGTCGGCAAGTCCAACCGCTTCACAACCTCTATTGAGATGAGGTTATTTTTTCTTCCTATGTCAGCAATGAAATGTAGTGGATAACACTTCACCCACAACTGCGAGTGAAAAAGGTGCTCGCCTTCCTCTGGCTATTTTAGTTCATTTGG
This sequence comes from Picea engelmannii, assembly GCA_009831015.1. Lineage (NCBI taxonomy): Eukaryota > Viridiplantae > Streptophyta > Pinopsida > Pinales > Pinaceae > Picea > Picea engelmannii. The sequence goes on along the minus strand of ML779751.1, from coordinate 760,109 downwards.
ATGGATCTTGGTGGTAGCAACTATGGCATTGGGTTCTGCATCAATCATCCACTTCACCTTGTTTGGACATGAGTCAGAGTCAGATCCTGGATATGACTCTGAGGCTTTTAGCTCAGCCACCACTGAATTCTTTGAGCGACATTCATCGATGTTTTTCCATGGAATTTTATGGAATTTTCACCACTTCCCTATGCCTTTGTTCATCTTCCCATTACCCTTATTTGTTTGCGACTCCGACCGGTTGTCATGTGGTTGTCAATCCTTGCATTGTACTTTGTTCTATGTGTTTGGGTTTCCTTTTCCTGGCTTCTACTATTATGAATTCGTATATCCAAACTCCCACTTATTCCTCTACTTAATTTTTTTCTCAATTTTGACAATATATCGATTAAGTGGCTCCTAGCAACGAGATGTCCAAAAACTCCATTTTTTTTTGGATGTACATGAGTAGGGACCCATGGTATTTTAGAACCAGATTTATCTCAAAGTATCTGATACCCATATTGTAAATGTGTTGAAACTGCATATAATAGATCTAGCTAAACAATAATACACACATTTACAGAGAGAATTGGAGAAAGAAGAAGAATGAGAGAAAGAATGAAATAATTCTCATTAATCGTTGTGAATAATGAATAATTTACACATGATATACTCTGTATAACTCAATGAGTGCGCACTTGAGGAGAGCCAATGTGCTATAGTGGTGGTATAGAGTGATCTGGACACACACCAGTAGTTACGAGAGTGAACTGCCACCTAGTCTAGTCTCTCAGGCAGTTACAGTAGTGAACTGCCACCTAGTTGAGTTAACTAGTTGACTAGTCTTCAGTTAACTGACTGAACATAGAGTGGTGAGGAGTTAACTCAAGGAATCAAGGGTAATTCTCCAGTATGGTAATGATACCAAGGCAAGGTCTAATTAGCATGGTGATGATCCCAATGTTTCATGGTGACAAAACCAATGCATCATCTAAACTCAACTCAACTAGTCAAACTGAAGTGTCATCTAAAAGAGAATATTCTCTAGGTGGAATATTCTCCCCTAAAATATAGGAGACTGTATAATGACTAATTATGACTAATAAAAAAAGAAAAAACTTAGGAAAAAGAAATCCTAGGTGTGTGTGAAGTAACTCCAACACCCCCCTGAACATCACTATGGTGAAAATAAAGAATGGGTCCTAGCAACGAGGCCATGTCAGGTACCCAAATACAAAAGATACATTGAAATAAAGTGTGGAAAGAGGGAAAACCACCCACTCAAGGTACAATGTATGTAAAAAGAAGAACTATAATTGTTAGGCAACTGTGTCCTTCACTCCAAGATGACTTCACAGAGAATGGAACTTCTGCTCAGTGAAGGTCTTGGTGAAGATGTCTTCTGTCTGTTCTACTGAATGAAAAAAATTTAAGTCAATGATCCCCTCATGTACTAAGTCCCGGATGTAGTGCATGTGTATCTCGGTGTGCTTCATCCGCTGCGTCTGAAATAGATCTCTACGAACTTCAAAGTGCTCTTGTTTTCACACTAGATGACAATCGACTGATGAAACTGAATGCCCAACTCAGTGAGAAAATATTGTAGCCATGTAGCCTAAATGGTTATGTTAACTACCCCTCTATACTCTTCCTTGGCTGAATATAGAACAATGGAAACTTTCTTCTTGCTCGACCAACAGATAGGCCCAGAACCAAGACTGAGTGAGTAACTAGTTGTGGAATTGCAATCAGTGCTATCAGAAACCCAATCAAAATCAGTAAAACCAATGAGATATAATGTAGAGTCTGCTACATAATGAATCCCAAAGGTGATGGTGCCCTGTATGTATCAAAGGATACACTTTGCAACTTTCCAATGTAGCTCATGCGACTCCTGCATGAACCTAGAAACTGTGCCAACTGCATATAAGAGGTCTGGTCTGGAGTGTGTGAGATACAACAAGCTCCCCACTAGCTGTCTGTATAGTGCGTTGTCAACCAGTGGAGTCTCCCCACCATCCTCAAGTTTTAATCTTGATAGGAAAGGAGTCGGAGCAAACTTGCAATCTGTCATGTGAAATCTCTCAAGGAGATCTTGTGCATACTTGGCCTGAGACAGTTTGATTCTTGATACATCTTGACTGATCTCAAGTCTAAGGAAGAAGTGTAGTGGAACCATGTTTGTCATCAAAAACCTCTCATGTGGAATCCTCTTGACTACAACAATCGTTGAAGTCGACCAACTGATGATCAAAAAATCATCAACGTATAGAACTAAAAGTTGACGTGAATCAACCGTCCTGAGAATGTAGAAATTCAGGTCTGATTTACAACGTACAAATTTTTGTGACAGTAGGTAGGAGTCCATCTTGGAATACCATGCCCTTGGAGCCTTATTGAGGCCATAAAGGGATTTCTTCAGTCGACAGACCAAAGATGAGTCCTGCATAAATCCCTGGGGCTGCTCCATATAGATCTCCTCAAAGAGATCACTGTGAATAAATGCATTCTTCACATCCATTTGATGGAATTCCCATCCTTTAGCTACCGTAATGGAAAGTGCCAATCGTATGGAATCCATCTTCGCTACTGGTGATCCAGAATCGGATCCAAGAGGCTTCCCAGGTCCATAAAAGGCTCAAAAATGAAAGTTCTCGGAATAAGATCAAACCAATTCCATTGCGATCGAATCATTGCACTGATTCTGACCATATATTTACTTTCTCAAATGGGCTCTGTATGTGAGAGTTATAGCACTCTGATCAGATTCTCAAATAGCTAAAAAAATCAAAGGGGTCAACTGGAAAAAAGTCAATGCTGATGTCAACATGACATCACCAAAGCTATTTAATGATGTTGAAGTGGCAGATACATGTGGAAACACTACAACAATTGACTGGGTAGATGATAGACCCAATCAGAATTGGACACGTGGCAAATATTTGGGCAAATCTGGTGGTGCCACATGGCCCAGGCATGGGAAGCCACGTGGCACCCAGTCATCAAACATGTGGTGAGTTAAAAATGTTTTGGGGTCCATGGTTTTTGTACCCACGACCAACCAACCAAGCCAAGCGCTTTGAGAAGTGCCTTAACACCAACGCGCCATGTATGTGCCTTGTGTATACAAGCCACAATATCATTATTTAGAATGCATGTTGTAATATGGTGGAAAAGGAGGGGGATGAGGCTGGGGCTAAGCCCTAGACTATGGTTACATGTGGTAATGTGACCACATATCAACAGAAAATGGGCACAACCCATAACCACCAGAGCACGTTTAAAGGGGAGGTTCCATAATATGTGTGCCAAAACCAGGTGCTAGCGCAATCTTGGGGCCAACGCTTGGCCAAATTTAGTGCATATGACCAGTTTAGAGGGGGTGCGCACCACCTTTTGGTGGATTATCCCATATATTTGGTTAAAAGTGGGTTTTTAACCATACAATATGGATTTTTAATTGATTTATGCCTATTATAGAAGATTTTGGTCATTATTGAGAGATATTGGGCTCTTTTTGAGCCCAAATTTTGGGAGGAAGTTGGGGAATGATAACCAACTCCAGATATATATAAACCAGACCTTCTTGAGTCCATGAGAGGACATTCAGAGAAGGGTTATGCTGAAGCAAAGCAATGCCAAAGCCATTTTTATGCAGGGGAGTTGTTGAGGAGCAGAACTTTGGAGGCCATTTCCGGAGGCTATACTTAGCCTTTTTCAGTGTCGTCAGTTGCATTGGATTTCTGAGGTCGAGAAAAACAAAGAGAGATCATAATGGATTCCATTTGATGTACTTTTTCTATACTTTTAAAGCATTGAATAATTAATAAAGAATCCTCCCCCACTAAGACAAAGGCCCAGAGACGTAGGCAATTTTGTGCCGAATTCCGTTATCACTTCTCTTGTTGTGGTTTTCTGTTCTTATTTCTTCAGTTCATATTTGTATATTGTTTTATGACTTCTATGGTTCTTCATTAAATTCATCCTCTTTGGTTCATCTTCATAAATGGTTAATTAAAACATGCAATTAATAACTCAACCACATTCATTGAAAAGATCTTTTCGGATCAACTAGAGCGAAGGTCTCATCATATTCAATACCATGAACCTGACGAAATCCTTTGGTGACAAGCCTAGATTTGTATCTAATAATATGTCCATCTGTTTCACTCTTGGTCTTGTAGACCCATCTTCATATGATAAGTTTCCTCCCATAAGGAAGGGGAACCAGATCCCAAGTTTGGTTCTTGAGGAGGGAGTTGTACTCCTCCCGCATGGCAGATTCCCAAAAGAGTTTTCCAGCAACCTCGCCATAAGACTGTGGATATGAATACTAAACCAAGAAAATATGCCTAGAGGGAAATGGTTCAATGGCAGTGAGCGAAACATGAGGCTCCTCTAAATCAGATCGAGTCCTCCTAGTATCAGATGGATCACCAACGAGATCCCCTGCATGCTGAAGAGTAGTCTGTGCCCACTTGGGCCTCTGCTCTGGCTCTGTAACTGCATCTGGATGCTATGACTCTACATATGACTTTACTGACTCTGAATTTGAATCATCTAAATCCTGTGAATCATAACTCTCATCTGAAGAAGAGTCGACATGTGCATTCTCATCATCTTGGACAGGTGGAAGAATGAAGGTATCTGCATGCGGCTGCTGAGGTGCATGCGAGACACTTTCCTCGAATTGGACACTTCGCTCAATGATGAGCTAGTCTGAGGAAAGTTCAATAAGCTTATATCCCTTCACACCGTCGGGGTAGACAACAAAAATGCACTCAGTGCTCTATGGATCAAGTGCCTTCCTCTTTAAAGAGAGAATCATGGTCCATGCACATGAACCAGAAATGCGAAAGTGGGTCACTTCCGGTTTGAGGCCACTCCAAGCCTCGTAGGGGGTCTTATCCTTGACAGATCTATGGGGAGATCTGTTTTGGATGTATGTTGCATAATTAAGTTCTTTGGACCATAGTCTCTATGGTAGTGAATTTGCATGCAACATGCAAGATGCCATCTCCTTTAGATATCTGTTTTTCCGCTCAACAACTCTGTTTTGCTGTGAAGTATAGGGAACTGTATGTTGCAACTGAATCCCCGCCTCATGGAAAATATTATGGATCTCATGATTTACATACTCTCCCCCATTATCAGTTCAGAGGACTTTTATCTTCTTTCTGGACTGTGTCTCAACCAAGGATTTGAAATCTTTGAGGTGTTGAAAGTCCTCAGATTTTTTCATGAGAAAGTAGATCCATGTAAAACATGAGAAATCATCAACAAAAATGAGAAAAAAGCTCTCTTTACTGATGGATGGATGCAAAAAAGGACCCATAAGGTCACTTTGGATCATATCTAAAGATGCGAAAGCTCGATGAGACTTTCCTTTGTCGAATTTCTCTTGAGGGTGTTTTCCGAGAACACATCCCTCTTATACTTCGTTGGAGAAATGGATGTCTGGTAGACCATCAACCAATATTTTCTTGCTAAGTTGTTGCATGTATCCAAAATTCAAATTTTCAAACCTTTCATGCCATATCCTACTACTTTCATCAACATGAGTAAGTAGTAAAGCAAAATCAGGTTCAATGAATTCAGAAAAAAGTATACAATCTAGATTGATGATTTACCTCACCGGTAGCAACCCTGGAGTTGGTTTGCATGTCATAGATGTTCACGAAATTTGGTGTGAATATGAATTTATTTCTGGTGCCGAAATTCTCCATATGATACATGGAGAGAAGGATGATAAAAAGTTTGGGAATGTGCAACACATTCTCAAAGCTTCCATTAGTGAGTTCAATCCTTCCTTTGTCGGTGACCTTGACAGAAGAGTTGTCTTCCATCAGAATGGGAGGAACTTTGCATGCATCCAAAGAGGAATATACTGATTTTGAGGCAGCCATGTGATGTGATGCTCCTGAATCAACGATCCAAGCATCGGGAGAGGAGTTGATTGCAATCAAGGCATGGCTATAATTTCATTTCTTGGAATTCAAATCTTTTGGCTTCTTCTTCTTGGCACACTCGGGGATGAAATCTCCAAGGTTGTTTTGATGAATTATTTGATACATCATATATATATATTTTTTCATGCATGTGGATTCTGAATGGAATCCTTTGTGACAGTATATGCATTTCTCCCCTTTTCTCCCCTTTTCCCCTTTGGATCTAGAGGCATCGATGAAGGTTTTTGTGTACCCTTCCTTCTTTGGATGTGAATGAGATTAACATTTATCTTTCTATTTAGATTTCAGATATTTGTGGCTGCCATCTTGCACAGTGAGTGCATGCGCCTTTTGTCCTTTGATTTTTCCCATGTTGATGAGCTTGGTTTGCTCTTGTGTCAAGGCTTCAATAAAATCCTCAATAGAAGGCATATTCCAGGTGGATCCTGAGGAAAATCTGACAGAATGGAATGTGGATATGAATACAGAGAATTCATGACCAAGCTTGGAGATAATGGTGAGAAACATTTTTTTCTCCTCCTTCGATTTATCAACCTCGCAAGATTTGAGTTGCGACAACAAATCCTTGAATTTTGTAAAGAAATATTGGATATTGTCGAAGCTTTTTGGATCCAATGTGAGAATATCCACCTCCATAATGTGTCCCCTCATATCATCCTGTTTTCCAAAGAGCTCTTCCAAGTTGTTCCAGTCTTCATTGGGAGTCTTACATGAAGATATGTGAAAAAGGAGATCGGGAGAAATAACACTGCAAATTGTCCCGAGTGCCTCATCCATGCGATTTAAGTAATTGGATTTTTCTATGGATGATGTTGGTTTTGTATCTGTATTCAAGTTTAACCTATACAACCCTTTGGTTTGGAGATGTATGGCTATTTTCTCCTTCCATGAAAAATAGTTCTAAGGTGTAAGAATGAATTCCTTTTGGAAATCCATCTTTCTGCTGTCTTCAATCTTTTGTACCTGCAAAATTTTTTGGTGTAGCTTTTGCTTAGCATTCCATCGGCTATGATACCATGTAAATGTGTTGAACCTACACAGAATAGATCTAGATAAACAATAATACACACATTTGCAGAGAGAATTGGAGAAAGAAGAAGAAGGAGAGAAAGAATGAAAGAATTCTCATTAACTGTTGTGAATAATGAATAATTTACACATGATATACTTTGTATAACTCAATGAGTGTTCACTGGAGGAGAACCAATGCACCATAGTCATAGCCTAGAGTGATATGGACACACACCATCAGTTACGGGACTAAAATTCCACCTAGTATATTCTCTCAGGCAATTACAGGAGTGAACTACCACCTAGTTGAGTTAACTAGCCAACTAGTCTTCAGTTAACTGACTGAACATAGAGTAGGGGGGAGTTAAATCAAGGAATCAATGGTAATGCACCAATCTAGTGATGATACCAAGGCAAGGTCAAATTATCATGGTGATTATCCCATTGTTTCATGGTGACAAAACCAATGCAACATCTAAACTCAACTCAACTAGTCAAACTGAAGTGTAACTGAAAGAGAATATTCTCTAGGTGGAATATTCTCCCCTAAAATATAGGAGACTGGATAATGACTAATTATGACTAATAAAAAAGAAAAAACCTTAGGAAAAAGAAAACCTAGGTGTGTGTGAAGTAACTCCAACACATATTTGTGTCCAATGTATGGAAGGTATTTTTGAACTCTAACGTTGTTTGGTTCCTCTCGTGACGGAGTGTGGTCCATATCATGTACTATTCGTTGTAGTTCCAACAGGGTAATATTGTTTCTTGATAACATCCATAAAAGAGTCCCAAGTAGGATAGGCCCAAAACATTCCAGAATCCTCTATGGATTTTTTCTCATAGTAAGTATCTAACCAATTTTTGACATGTGGGGCTGTATTAAGGAATGAAAAGGTGATATTTTCCCTATTGGATAAATTATGGACATAGAAATGAAATTCTAGTAGATTTAACCACTTTTTCAAAGCATTTGAATCTATCTAACCTTCAAATATGGGAATATCAAAATTAACTTGTACCTTGAAGGGGTGGCACCTCCAAAGTGGTCGCTTGACAAAGATGCCTCTATTTTCATCGACAAATGCCAAAGGATTTGCAAAAACTGATCCATCATATCGTTCATGTGTTTCATAAGGAATTCCACAAACAAAAAATTAATATGATCCCTTGCTCCCTCATGTATCTATTCATACTTCGTGGGTGGCCATCAGGGTCGGTGAGGATGGTCCTCCAAAGGTTCAACCAATTCAATTCCCAATAATTGATACGCCAACCTCATTAGGGACATGCACAAAGAAAGAAATAAAGACCAGATCACTCTGATACCACTGATCCAGATTTATGAGGGAACAAAATGAAAAAGAGAAATAAGACATAAAAAAAATGATATAGTAATACTCAACTTCTATTAAAGACTGAAATATGTAGAGACTGAAAAATAAAATCATGGTGAAATGAAATCACTAGAATGGTGGTAGCTTATCTCTAAGCAGAGATGTGATAGCTATGCACATTCACAAGAAGATAATTACAATGAGGCTCCCAAGGAATTTTTAACACAAATCATAAATTAGAAAACCATAAACATCCAAGACCCTAACCCTAGAAGACGAAACACCAAAATATTTGTGGGCCCCGATGGGGGTAGTTGATACATCAACTTCCCTAGGGCATGACTTTTGCATTCGATCTCCATCTGGGGTTCTTGATGCCTCATTGAAAATTTCTAGTCGAGGATTAAAAAATTTGAATGCCCTAATACATGCCTCTAATATCTATTGGGCATTGACACCTCAAAAAAATGTCATTTAGGGCCTCCGAATGACCCCGAAAGTTTGGGACCCAAAAAATTGTAGAAAAAATACCAAAATGGAAATTGTATGGTGAGCTGGTGGAATAGGTGGGAGACAAATGATTTCCACCTATATCAACTTCCCAACTATTAGTTTCCTCCTTTATTATTGTAATAAGATCTTATTTTGCTCTTGTTTCTCCTAGAGTCTTTCCTGTTGCTGATTATATTTGATATGGTGTTGGATAGTTGGTTGTCATTGATGTCAACAAATATTGGATTCATGTCAACTGGTGTGGTGGGTATATTTGGAGAAGTCTCCAAAGTGGTCCCATTATGGCATAGCTTTAATCATGTCCCTCACGGGAAGACACTTTGAAGAAGTCTACAAAAAATACCCAAGTATGGTTAAGGATGTCATAGTTGATCATAGAATTTGGTCATGAAGGATGGAGTAAATTAAGTTAGCTCATTCATAGATGGATATTACTAGTTGAGTCATTTCTAGTGATATGAAAAATGGCACATGGCTCCTCACGGTTAGGGAGATATGGTCTTGTAATGTTGGAAGCCCTAAAGAGTGGACAAGAATCCCCTGGTCTGTAATAAGTCTTAGTCAAAGGGGTAAATTCGTTGTAACAAGAAAACCCTAGAGGCCCTAAAATAAGGAGAGGAGTTACCTAGCACAAGTATATAAGCATTTCAAGGAGTCATTCATAAATATACTCACACACTTATTCTTTACATATCTTTCTTGTGATCCAGTGATCTTTTGGTAAGGTTGTAGTGTCATTTTCTGATGTAGAAAATAAGGGTTTACGAAAAAAATATCAGAGTTACAACAAAACCCTAGTTTTTTAGGAATACGTTAGTTGTAGGCCTTTAAGGGAGCATATGTACGTGGGATGTAGTGGAGGAAAGAGTGTATATACATGGGTTGTATAAGGGAAAGTCACATAAATATAAAAAGGTCATGAAAAATTGAATATATATTGGTACCAGGTCCCTAGATTCTGAAAGCAAGTTCACAGGTCAACATTCTACAGGTTCAGGTCAACTACATAAGTTTTGGTATCGTTATTAGTTTGTTTTGATGCTTAGATTTTCTTATGATGTTGTGAATTCTTGAGGCATTCTTGGTGTGATGGTTGTGGTACTTGGACATGGTATATGTTGGATAGTTTGATGAGTGATCAACACTCTTATGTATCGTACAATAATGATTTGGTTCTTATAGTTTACATATTTGAGCTACTTGTACTTGGTTGAGGTATATCTATGTTTTATGGTGGTATATTCATGAGGGGAATGCATAGGTTTTTAGATATGATTCATTGATGAGATGGTACAGATTTGCACATGTTGATGGTATGGTATATGGCATAGGTTGTACATGGTTGATGATTTTTTGTGATGATATCTCTTTTGATTCATGATTGATGCAGGAGATAATATCTATGTAAGTATACACTTGATTTATGGTATGTCACAGGTTTATATCATTGATGATCATATACAGGTTGATGAGACAGTGAAAGTGTAGTGACATAAACAATCATAGTGACATATTTGTGACAGAGGCTATGATAGTGGAAGAGTCTGTGACAGTTGGTATCCATTTATATTTTAGGGCGGCATGATGGGTCAAGGAAAGGTGGTTGTATCCACCTTCTAGTTATAGTCGGAGAACCCAGGGGGTTGGAACCAGAGAATCAAGGAGTTGTATCTTCCTTTAGGTTGGATCCTGAGAATAGGGGGTTGGAGCCTCCTTCCAGTTGTAGCTCGAAAATCAGAAGTTGGTGCTTCCAATGAATTTTTTTCTTTTCATAAATATATAATAAAATAATTATTTTCTTTTCTCTCATTTGGGTTTCCATGTAAATATTGGTGTAATGTTTTCTTGATGTGATGTGATTTTTCTTATGTTTACATGCTTAGGATGTATATGATTGGATGCATTCATAGATGATACATTGATGATAAACTATTGAATACTACTGGTAAAGATAGAATATATACTATGGTTAAAAGTGGTGTAATTGTTGATTAATGATTCAACCCCCCCTCCCCCCTCTCAGCAATCCAATAATTGGTATTAGATCCAGTCCTTCAAGAAAAAAATTAACCACTAGAAGGAGATCAAGGATCACACTAGATTTGGGATACCATAGTTTAATGGTGAGAAATATGCACTATGGAGCAATAAAATATAGAAATACATATAAGAATATGGATTCGATGTTTGGAAATCAATGGTGGATGGATACAAAGTACCATCTAATCCTCTAATAGACAAGGATGCAAAGAAACTTGTAGAAAATAATTCAAGAACCAAGAATGCTATTCAAAGTGGTGTAGATGAATTAACGTTTACCAAAATTATGCAATGTGAATCCACCAAAGATATATGTGACAAACTGAAGACTATCTATGAAGGATATGAAATGGTTAAGGAAGCCAAACTTCAAATTTTCAAAGAAAATTTTGAACAGTTGAATATGAATGAATATGAAAACATAACAACCTACTTTCTACATATCGATGAGGTAGTAAAAGACATAAAAGGCTTGGGATATGAGATAAAGGAATTGATCGTTGTTAAAAAGGAATTAAGATCTCTACCAATGATATTTGACTCAGAGATCTCATCCCTAGAAGAAAGAGCGGATCTAGATACAATGACCATGGATGAGCTACATGGGATACTCAAAGCTTATTAGATGAGGATATAACAAGAAAATCTGGTTACAAAGGAAGCAACATTTTAAGCATCTAAGAAGAGAAGGAACAAGCAACAACCAAAGTCAGTTCACAAGTAAGAGCTAAAGTCAGATTCCAACAACAACGATGATTAAAAAGACGATGAAGAAATAGTCAACTTCGTCGAAAGGTTAAAACCAGGAATAAAAAAGTACAAAGGTAAGATTCCATTAATTTACTTTAATTGTGATGGTATTGGTCATTGTGATACCAAATGTCCCCACAAGAAAAATAAAAGAAATGAATAAGATGAATTTAAAAGGAAACAAATACATAAAAGAAAAAGATACAAAAAGAAAAATTTCAAGAAAAATCTTTGCACCAAGGAAGACAGTTCCTCATCAGATGAATATGAAGTCAACAACAGTGATACAAAAAGAGTACTATTTATGGCAGTAGAAAAATATGATGAAGAAAAATATGAAGAGGAATATGAAGAGGTAGAAGTTGATCTCATGGAATAATTGATGAGTGCCATTGAAGTTATAAAAATGGAAAAGAAGAAAAACAAGAAGCTCCAAGAAGAACTAAAGAAGAAATAAAACACTCAGAATTCAAACTCTGAAGAACTAGAGAAGATGATCACAAAGTTGAAAGTTCAGATAGAAGAAGATAAGAAGATTAAGGAAACACTCAAAGGACAGTTAGAGGAAAGAGACAGAACCATTGAAGGTTTGGAATATGATATAGTCACTGTAAGAAAGGAACTTAAGAAGAAGGACATGCAGAAAAATAGCACCAGGATATTGGATAATATCATTAACAGTCAAAGAACTTACTATGACATATATGTATTAGGATACAATCAGACGCAGATAAAGAGAGGTTCAAGGTACAAAATGAAAGCAAGAAGTTGAACCAAGAATCTATGTAGAATCCATCAGAGGTCCCTCGAAAGAAGAAGATAGAAAGACTCAAGGGGGATATCATAGAGACAGTGCACCACCTAGAAGATTTGGAAGTCAACATCAACAAAAACCAACTATATAAATACCTCATGAAGAAGAAGGATTCAAAAGAATAACACCATTCATAAGATCTCCTAGGTATCAAACTATTTTTCTTGGTTTATGTTATTCATGTCATAATTTTGGGCACAAAATTGTAAATTGTAGAGCCAATACCAAGAACAAAAGTAATGAGAATTTTATTCAAGAAATAATTATCCAAGAATATCTCATGAAGTACATACTAGAAGCTAAAATAGATTTGGATTATTAAGTGATGATGTATAATGCTACAAGTGCAACAACGTTGGAAATATGACTATATATTGCGGACTCACTTTTACTCCAAAGAAAAATATCAACATTCATAAGAAAGAACCACAAAGGATATGGATAAGAAAGCATGATCAATTAAACACTAAAGAATGAAATCTTTCTCTACAAGCTCAAAAAAAGAAATTTGGATGGTATTTTGATAGTGGATGCTCAAAGAATATGATAGGTGACAAAGATAGGTTTCTAACATTGAAGAAGGAAAGAAACAGATCAATTTCATTTGGGAATGACAACTTAGCCAGGACCATTGGAAAGGGAACAATCAAGCATAGAAGTAAGGATTCCATGGTAGAAAATATCTTATTGGTTTAAGACATGAAACACAATCTATTGGGTGTAAGTCAAATATGTGATCAAGGACACAGACTTTTTTTTTACTCAAAGAAGTGAGAGACAAGGAAAGCATAATCAAGCAATTTGGTAGCTATGGTTGTAAGGACTCCAAGCAACATATATGTTCTAAATGAAATAGGAAAGGAAATATGTTGCTTAGGAAAGGACAATGAAAGTTGGCTCTGGCACAAAATAATTGGTCACATAAATTTTGATAATCTTATCAAAGTCAAAAGAAAGGAAGCAGTAAGAGAAATTCCCAAGATCTTGAATCCAACAGATATTCTATGCAAGCATTGCCCACAGGGAAAACAAACTAAGACAAAGTTCAAGTCAAAGGAGTACTCCACAATAAATATGCTTGAAATTGTGCATATTGATCTAGTTGGAACGACTAGAATGAAAGGATTGAAAGGTGAGAAATACTTTATGCTACTGGTTGATGATTTTACAAGATTGAATGTAGTCTTTTTTCTCAGGAAGAAGTGAGAAGCATTTGAAAAATTCAATATATACAAGGAAATGGTTGAAACCAAAACAGATTCACAAATCAAGTGTTTAAGATCAAATAATGGAGGAGAATTTACATCAAAGGAGATTATGGACTTCTACAGTAAACATGGCATAAAAAGACAGTTCTTGATAGCCAAGACACCTCAACAAAATGAAGTTTCTGAAAGAAAGAGCAAGACAGTATATAAAATGGCCAGAACCATGTTGATGGATTCAAAATTGACAGATGTCTTTTGGGTTCAATCAGTACACACATCAGTTCATATTCATAACAAAGGAATGATCCAAAGAAACACTAATTAGACTCCCTATGAGCTATGGAAAGGAAGACCAGTGAATTTGAAGCACTTCATAGTTTTTGGAAGTAAATGCTACATTGGAAGAGAGACAAAATAATGAGAAAGTTTGACTCTCGAGTTTATAAAATAATACTAGTTGGATACTCAGGAAATAGGAAATCATACAGATGATTTAACCTAAGGATCAACAAAATAGTGGAAAGAATCAATGTGACAATTGATGATTCTAATGGGGGAAAGAAGAAGGAAGGAAGAAGAGAACCATAGGAACAGGTCCATGAAGAAGAAGAATTGAAGGAAGAAGAAGATGAAAATAATCGTTATGAGAAGAGAAAGAAGATGACCAAAACGAACAACATGATACTTAGATTCCTCCAAAGATACCCAACAGATGAGTGTAGAATAATAATCCATTAGATCAAATGATTGGAAATAAACATGCAGGATTTGAAACCAGAAGAAGAATTTGTTCACATGAACAACAACATATACCACTATTGTCTACAATTGAGCCAAGTAGTTTTGAAGAATCCAACAAAGATGAACATTGGGTCAAGGCCATGGATGAAGAGTTAGATCAGATAGAGAAGAATGACACATGGGAACTGGTTCTAAGACAAAAAAACAAGAATGTCATCAGTACAAAGTGGGGCTTCATAAATAAGTTGAACAAGGATGGACATGTTACCAAGAATAAAGAAAGACTAGGTATGCAAAGGATACTCTCAAGTTGAGGGTATATATTTTGAGGAAATGTTTGCTATGGTTTCCAGAATGGAAGCAATAAGATTGATTCTAGCCTATGCTTGTTCGAAAAACATCAAAGTGTATCAGATGGACATGAAATCAACATTCATGAATGAAGATATAGAAGAAGAAGTCTATATTGAGTATCTTGAAGGATTTCAGTTGACAACGAAGGAAGGATATGTTTGCAAGTTGAATAAATCACTATACAGACTCAAGAACACACCCAGAGTGTGGTATTCTAGACTAGATAGATATCTACAACAACAAGGATTTAGAAAAGGAAATGAAGACATGAATCTCTACATAAATATTGATCAAGGAAATATATTGATTATTAATGAATTATATGTATATGACATTATCTTTGGAAGTGATGATCACAGGATGAGTCAAAATGTTTCAAAAGACATATAGCATGAGTTTGAGATGTCCTTGCTTGGTGAGTTATCCTTATTTTTGGGACTTGCTGAGTACTCAACACACCCTAAAAAAGTCTTTCGCCATTTACTTTTTGGGGTACCACTCGATCTTCGTCTTAGACTGTTATCACCTTAGTATGAAACTGATGCCTTCGCTTATCTCATATGTTTCATGATTGAATCATTTCAAAGTTTTCTTGTCTACTACAAAGAACTTTCTTAATGTTGAAAGAGACTTAATTACTACTCAATGAATCGATGACCCAAGATTTTCCCCCCGACTTGCTTGAGAAATTTGGCATTGGCAAAAGGTAAAGGTGGTGAAAATTGTTTGGAAATTCAAAGTAGCCGAGTACCAATCTTCATCGGTGTCGGCTGATGAAAGCGTTTCTTTCCTACACACAGTCCCAGGAAAGCTTTCGCCGAAGTCCGATTCATTCGATTTTGGCAAAAAGACGTAATAGTAAGTGTTGCGCAAAGGTCAAATAATTACTATGACAATTTAAAATGCTCATGGATGTCGTACTTGATTTTCCACTCCATGATATGCTGACATAATTCATCTTAACCAAAAGGAGCGACAGCTTCGGCTAGGTCATCACAGGTCATTCTAAGGAGCGACTGAGATCAAGTAAGTATTAAATGACTGATATTAATGGGCTACATAGGTACATATTAGTCTTTTCAATTTATTTATGTATTATCATAAGTTGCTCAAATCACTAAATGTCTTATGTCTCAATTGCAGGAAAGAATACTCCCCGATTAGCCAAACAAATCTTATCTGGTGGCCTCGCCGAAGGACTCAAAAGGAACGCCAAAGATGAATCATCTGTGCAATGAAGGATTCTGGGTTCTCTGAGAGCGACGCTCTTGATTAGTTTATCGAATCAAGAGACATGTTTGAGATACATACTGAACGAAACTTGCTATAGGTCGAAGAATGAGTAAAGTCATCGATGCAATTCCAGGGCAAGTACAACAACTCACGGGACACCCGATCAGAGCTCGAGCCATGCTGCAACAACTGAAATCCAGTTTGGTAAACTACCAGGCGCATGCAGTAGACATCAGAGGAGTATATGTTGCCCCTATGGAACAACACAGGTTCCCATGGGCTCAAACCTGTGAAGATGTTTTTATTAGCTGGTCTGAATATGAAAGAAGTCACCCTTTTCAAGAGACATCTTGGGTGGACTGTTGAAAGAAACTGTTGGGTGACCACACCACGTGGTAATTTTTGTTTGGCCCAAACTATACTTAGCCGTTAATTTTGGTTGAATTTTATATTATAAATAGAGACATCAACCGGCTAGTCAGGGGTCGATGGTTGTTGTAAGAACTATTTCTTTTTTGGTTGTTGATAATTATTTTGAGACTAATGTGAATCGAGAAGTCCTTTTGGACCAAAGACAAGATATTTTCATTAGATGTATGTGATTGGAGTTGGAGAAGAATTATTTCCTATCATGTTCCATGAATGACGTAGTAAATGAGTAAGAGAAATTGATTCTGTTGTCAATTTATCTGGTGCAATGTTTTGATGTTCCTTGCTTAATGATGAAGATAAATCATTGTGTTGTTATGTAATAAATGTTATGGTAGATGAATTATTTTTCTTAACGTGATCTTGATTACATATGTGTTTTCTTTCTGTTAATTATCTTTTTCTCAGACAATAATTCGATGTTCATTTGGTTAATGTATTAGTACTAGGCCCTTTGGCATAGAATCATGTTTGAGCAGCGAGTTATCCCAAAATCAGCCTCTTCCCAGTAGTTGAAACTCAATACTGTTACTTGTCAAGTTGGCTTATGCTGGCTTGCGTCTCTCAAACTAGTCCCACTCAAGAGAAATACAGAATAGAATGGTCCTACCTGAAGGGAGAGCCTTCACATGAAAACACAAAGCCCATCGATAAATCGACCGGATCGCAAGATCTGGAGAACCATTCCATTTTAAACATTGCAGAGTCTAATTGGGCCTCGATGGCAGGTTTGGTTCCTGTTGTTGAATCAGGGGATTTAAGACCTATCAACAAGACTATAGATATGTCATAGAAACAAAGGTATCTTCATCTCTTAGGAAAATTATATCAGATAAATGTTGAAGAAATTTGGAATGATAGATTTCAAACCAGTCAATACTCCCATACAGACCAATTGCAAGTTAAGTAGGAATGATGATTCCAAGGATACAGATCGAAGGAAATACAGATTGATGATTGGCATTTTACTCTATGTGATAGCTTCCAAACCAAACATGATACAGACAATTGGACAGGATGCAAGGTTTCAAGCCGCACCAAAGGAATCCAATTTTTTAGCAGTGAAGATGATATTCAAATATCTCAAAGGAACAAAAAAGTTTGTATTATGGTATCCAAAAGGAAAGAATCTATATGTTGTTTCCTACATAGATGCATATTGGGTAGGTTGTATTGATGATAAAATAGGTACAAGTGGAGAATCTTTCTACTTGGGTAAGTTCCTAGTATCATGGCTAAGAAAGGAACAATCATCGATATCTTTGTCCATGATAGAGGCATAATACATTGTAGCAGTAGCTTGTCATACTCAGGTTCTTTGGATGAAGAAGACATTGCATGATATGCAACTAAAGTATGATGAGCCTATCTCAATACTTTTTGACAACACTAACTCCATCAATATTTCAAAGAATCTAGTGATGCACTCTAATAAGAAGCACATTCCAATCAAGTATCACTTCTTACGGGAAAAATCTACAGAGAATAACATAAATTTAGAGTATGTCGGGACAAAGGAGTAGATTGCAAATATCTTCACCAAATCAATTGCAAGGGAACCTTTCAAGTATCTATGACAGAAACTTAGAGTAGTTTCTACCTCCCAATGATCCACTTAGCATCAAGCTTAACTGAACAAGGGGAGAGAAATATAAGTCTTGATAAATTTCAAGTAACAAAATTTTTGAATTCTTTTCATATATATATATATATATATATACATCAAAGAATTACATGAGAAAGCACCATGAAGAGAAAATTCCATAGAGTTAGTAGAGGCTTGTTGATAGGGGGATCATCCTTGTATGAGGAGTACCCTTCTCCATTTATGTCAAAGGGGGATAGATAAAGAGTAAGGCATGAAGAGAAAGGGGCATGTAGTCAGGGGGAGAAATAGTCACAGGGGGAGCAAGAGCATAAGGATTGTCATGCCTAAGTGTTTCCATTAATGCCAAAGGGGGGATATTGTTGGATAGTCATTTGTCATTGATGTCAATGAACATTGGATTGATGTCAACTGATGTGATGGGTATATTTGGAGAAGTCTCCAAAGTGGTCCCCTTATGGCATAGCTCTAAGAATGTCCCTCATGAGAATACTCTTTGAAGAAGTCTAGAATAAATCCCTAAGTATGGTTAAATATCTCATAGTGGATCGTGGAATTTGGTCATGAAGGATGGAGTAAATGAAGTTAACTCACTCATAGATAGAAAATACTAGTCATTATGTTTCCAATAATATGAGAAATGCCATGCGGTTCCTCACATTTGGGGAGATATGGACTTGTAAAGTTGGAAGCTCCGAAGAGTGGACAAGAATCCCCTAGTATGTTATAAGTCTTAGTCAAAGGGGTAAATTTTTTGTAACAATAAAACCCTAGAGGCCCTTAAATAAGTAGAGGAGTTACCTAACACAAGTATATAAGAACCTCAAGGAGTCATTATAAATATACTCACACACTTATTCATTTCTTATATTTATTGTGATCTAGTGATCTTTTGCTAAGGTTGTAGCATCATTTTCTAAGGTAGCAAAGAAG
>ML779751.1:652210-724066 GCA_009831015.1 Picea engelmannii | reverse complement strand
AGTTGGTGCTCAATTATAGATGATGTACAGAACTTAAAAGACTGCCTATCATTTCGAAGAAGAAGAGGTTTTCTCCCTTTATGGGTTTCCTCGTGAAAATATGTCTCTGTGTATATCTTATGTGTGACTGATGCTCATTATTTCATTGTCCATATGCTATATAATTTTGATGATCACTTGAAGAAAGATTAAGAATGTATTAATAGACTTAAAATTGTTTAATCACAATAACAACTGATTCACCCCCTTTCTCAGTTGTCTTAGTAATTTCAACACGCTTGTGCATATCCAGTCGTCCTTTCGCTTTTGCGCTTTCTTACGATGCTCCTGCATCATACTCCTTTGGCTGAAAAATTCATGGACTCATGTTCATGAGCTTCTACATCATCTGTCCATGTTTCTAGATATCCATTTCACTTTCCCAACTGGAATCTTCAATCGAGTGTCCCTTCCACTTTAACAAGTATTCAAAATACATATTCCTTCGGGTATTCTTGCTAATTCTCTTATCAATGATCTTTTCCATCTACGGCCTTTCAGCTACAAGCATCTGTTTGACCCAATGAACTTCCTTCTGAGTGTTTTCTCCTCTTGCTTCATCTTTTTTGTAAGGATACAGATCTACTACGTTGAATATGGGTGATATGCCCACATCATCTGGAAATTCTATCTGATAAGAATTTGCCTCAAATTTTCTAAGAATCTTACATGGCCCTATCTTTTTCATTTTCCTTTCCGAGGTGTGCTAAAACTAAATCTCATACTTCGAACCGAAACTCTATTTTTTGTTGATCTTCTCTTTGCTTATAATCTTGGTTGGAACTCTGCAACTTCTCCTTAATATTACTGTGGAGCTCTCGCATTTCTTCTGCAAAATCTTTTTCTCCAGCACTTCTGAACTCATTTTGTTCTAAGTCTCTCAACTCAGATATGTCTCTTGGCTACATTCCATACAGTATCTGGAGTGGGCTCTATCATGTGCTCCGGTTAGGTGAGTCATTATATGAAAATTCCTCTTGTGGCAAAATCTGATCCCACTAACTGTGATGTTCAACTACTAAACTCCTCAATAAGTCACCCAAACTTCGATTTACTAACTCAATCTATCCATCCATCTGAGGGTGATATGCTGAGCGAAAAGACTAATTCGTCCCCATCTTCTTCCATAGTGTCCTCTAGAAATGACCAACAAATGTGGTGTCTCAATCTGAAACAATACTCTTGGGTAAACCATGAAGTTGAACAACTTCTTTGAAAAGCAGTTTTGCAATGTGTGTTGCATCACTGGTTTTCTGACATGGAATAAAATGTGCCATTTTTTAGAATCTGTCGACTACCATGAATATGGAATCACAACCCCTCTGTGTCCTTAGTAGTCCTAACACAAAATCCATGCTTACCACATCCCACGACCTCTCTGGTACTGGAAACCGTTGATACAATCCTGTATTCTGTCTTTTTCCATTTGCGTGCTGGCAAATTCTACATTTGTTCACAAATTTCCGCACATTTTTCCTCATCCATGGCCAAAAATACAAATTGTTCAGTTGCGCAAATGTTTTGTCATGGCCGAAATGTCCAGCCAATTCTCCACTATGTTTTTCCTTCATAAGATTCTCTCTCATAGAACTCTTCGGGATACACAACTGATTTCCTTTGAATCATAATCCATCCTGGATTAAGTATTCAACCCATTGGATTCAATCTCTCAGAACAAGATTCTCACATGCCTCATAAGGGTCCCTGAAATCTGAATCATCTTTGTACATATCCTTAAGGCTATCAAAACATGAGGTCTTCACACGAAACTACTGCAGAATCAAACATTTCCTGCTCAATGCATCAACAACCTTATTAGTAGTTCCATAAATGTGCTTTATAACAAAAGTAAATTTCTGCATAAATTCAACCCATTTTGCATGTTTCTGGTTCAATTTCTCCTTTTCGGTTATAAACTGTAAGGCCTGGTTATTGCTATACAAAACAAACTCTTTCGAAACCAAGTAGTGCCTCCATTTCTTCAGCACTTGTATGACTGGATAAAACTCTTTATCATACGTGGAATAATTTCTCTTGGCATCATTCAACTTCTCATTGAAGTATGCAACTAGTCTATTGTCTTGAATCGAGACTGCTCCAATTGAAAATCAACTTGCATCACATCTCACTTGAAATGTCTTATTAAAATATGGCAGAACCAGAACTGGTTGTCCAATTATATTCTCCTTTAACAACTTGAAACTTTTCTCTACTTTCTCTGTCCAATGAAAATATTTATGTCTTTTCTTGACTGTGTCCATTATTGATGCACTAATCCCACTAAAATTTCTAATGAAATTCATGTAAAAATTGGCTAATCCATGGAAGCTTCTGACTTCAAAGATATACCTTGGCAACGACCATTATTTGATTGCTTTTACTTTCTCAGGATCCATCTTCAACTCATTCTAAGAGATCACGAACCCCAAATAAATGAGTTCCTTCTTCATGAAAGATGACTTCTTCATATTTATCAACAACTTCTCTTGCTGCAACCTCCTCATAACTAGAGTTAGGTGTCTCAAATTTTCTTCCTCAGTCTTACTGAAGATCAGTATATCATCAAGATAAACAATTACAAATTTTCCAATGAAATCTTTCAAGACTTCATTCATCAATATCATGAAAGTACTTGGCGCATTCGTCAAACCAAATGGCATGACAAGCCATTCATACAATCCTTCATTCATCTTGAATGTTGTCTTCCATTCATCACCTTCCCTCATTCTAATCTGATGATATCCACTTTTCAAATCAATTTTTGAAAAAAACTTTGATCCACTCAAATAATCCATCAACTCATCCATCCCGGGTAAAGGAAATCTCTACCTGATGGTGATTTTGTTTATAGCCCTTGAGTCTGTACACATCCTCCATTCACCATCCTTCTTTGGAGTTAACATTGTTGGCACAACGCATGGACTCAAGCTTTCTCTAATCAACCCTTTGTCCATCAAATCTTGGACTTGCTTCTTAACTTCTTCATTATCCTGTGGCATCAATTTGTATGCTACTTTGTTTGGTAAATTCGCTCCTGGTATAAGATCAATGTGATGGCTTATACTTTTGATGGGTGGCAACGAACAAGGTAAATTGTCC
Organism: Picea engelmannii; assembly: GCA_009831015.1. NCBI lineage: Eukaryota > Viridiplantae > Streptophyta > Pinopsida > Pinales > Pinaceae > Picea > Picea engelmannii. The sequence continues at coordinate 720,928 of ML779751.1, read as the reverse complement.
ACCACTATATTAGAGAAATTCTCCATCATTTCTTGAACTTCCTCCTGTAGATCATCTATCAAAGTACTGGTCAAGATGACTTTAGGTTTTCTCACCATAGCAAACTGCATTTCTTCATCTTTCTTGACTTCATCCAAAAGTTCCTTGCCACAAATGATAAGTATTGTATTTCTTATTTCTTCTTTCACCTTCTTGTCTTCAATTGGAAACAACATATGTGTCCTACCATTCTTTTCCAAGGTGTATGTGTCTTTTCTTCCGTCATGAAAAACATTCCTGTCATATTTCCACAGTCTCCCCAAACAAATATGATAGACATCCATTGGAATAACATCACATAAAATCTCATCTCTATATCCACCTATCTTAAATTCAACTAAACATTGTTTAGTGATTGTTACCTGATGTCCTTTTTGCAACCATGAAACCCTGTATGGGATCGGATGTGCAACTGTTTCTAATTCCAGCTTCTCCACCATTTCTGTGGATACTATATTATATGTAATTCCACTGTCCACAATTACCTTGCATACCATGTCCTTGGTCTTGGAAGTAGTTTTAAAAAAACTGTTCCTTTGGAATGGATTCTCTATCTCCTTCTCTGGCTTCAAGAGAATTTTCCTCATCATCAAGGATCTTCCGCCTTATGCATCTTCTACCTCAACATTTCATTGTTGCGCTTCTGAAATGTGAGCTTCTCCTCCTCCATCCCTTTTTCTATCGGGGCATTCAAAATACTTGTGTCCTATATTTCCACAGACAAAACACTTTATTTCACCACCTCTACCTCTTCCTCTTCCTCTTGCTTGAGGAAAAGTGTTCCTATCGGGATATTGTCCTCCTTGTGAGCTTCCTCCCCTTTCTGGGTGGTTATGAGGTTTCTTTTCTTCATCGTTGGGCTTCTGTACTCTGTCCTGGGAAATGTCTTTGCCTCTGTTCTGACTTCTACCTCTGACCCTTTGACCTTGCTTTGTGGCCATTTTTACTTCTGCCTTTGAAGCAATTTGATAAGCATCTTCTACATTCCTGATTGTCACCATGATCATCTCATATTGAATTTTATATCTCAAGCCATTCATGTATCTGGTGACTTTTTCATCATCACTCTCATGACGACTTGCCCTGATGTTGAGTCTGTAAAAATCCTCAATGTATTCCTTCACTGTCATCCCCTTCTGTCTCAAATTATGCATTCTTTGAAACAGATTAATTTGTTAATATCTGGGTATAAAATTGGATTTCATCTTTGCGACCATCCTATCCCAGCTTTTGATTTGTCATTTTCCTTTGCAATTCCTGTCATCCTACAATTCATCCCACCACAGTGTTCCATGCCCTTTCAGTCTAGTGACAACATGTTTTAATTTCTTATCTTCTTCGATATCCTCATAGTCGAAGTATTTATCCAGAGCTCTAAACCAATCTAGTAGCTCCTCAATGTCTAATTTTCCTTCATACATTGGGATGTCAATTTTTTCTCTAGCCCCTATTCTGGCAACAACTTTGAATAGACATTCCTCTGCAGTATATTCAGCTACAACTTCTTCTTCGGCTCCAGCTTCATTTTTTCTTTCAACCTCATTGATATCTCCAGTATCAGTTGTTCATCTCTGTGTTGTCTCGATAGCATCCAATCAAGCACAAAGTTCTCTCATTTCCCTTTCCATGGCTAGATCGGGCATGGGTCTCTCTTGATGTCTTCTTAGCGGCATTGTTTAAATTTTTTCGTGCAAATTAAAATCCCAACTTGCCTTATGTCTCCTCTTACTTACAAAAAAAAATTATTGCAAGCTCTAATACCACTTGACACAACACCCCTACCTCATCAAGTTTTGCTTGACCTCCCGATCTTTGGATCTTCCTATTCCCTGAGCTGAAATGGCTCCTTGATTCCCAACTAGAATCTCCAACACGTATAACCACAGGTCCTTCTTGTAAATGTGTTGAAACTTCACAAAATAGATCTAGCTAAACAATGATACACACATTTTCAAAGAGAATAGAAGAGAGAAGAAGAAGGAGAGAAACAATGGTAGAATTCTCATTAACCGTTGTGAATAATGAACAATTTACACATGACATACTTTGTATATCTCAATGAGTTTGACTTTAGGTGAACCAATGCACCATAGTGGTGGTCTAGAGTGATCTGGACAGACACCAGTAGTTACAGGAGTGAACTGCCACCTATTCTAGTCTCTCAGGAAGTTACAGGAGTGAATTGCCACCTAGTTGAGTTAACTAGTCAACTAGTCTTCAGTTAACTGACTGAACATAGAGTAGTGAGGAGTTAACTCACGGAATCAAGGCTAATGCACCACTCTAGTGATGATACCAAGGCAAGTTCGAATTATCATGGTGATGATCCCATTGTTGCATGGTGATGATCCCAATGCAACATCTAAACTCAACTCAACTAGTCAAACTAAAGTGTCAATTGAAAGAGAATATTCTCCAGGTGGAATATTCTCCCCTAAAATATAGGAGACTATATAATGAATAATTATGAATAATAAACAAGGAATAACCTTAGGAAAAAGAAATCCTAGGTGTGTGTGAAGTAACTCCAACACTTCTTAGAAGTTATGCCTATGTGAACAAGCACTAGGCGCGAACCTCCACTCCATGTGATCAATCAGCGTGACCACAACCTTTACCAGAAAGGGTGTTTTTGGATTTCGTGACTTCGTGATTTATGTTGTGAGTTACCCTAAATCCTTCAATTCCTGAAACCCTGAAAAGGGTTGACGGGTCCACTATCTCCTCTCTTATGTCTCATCCATATGACCTTCGATCAAATATTGGGTTCCACCTCTGAGCGCGTCGGGATTTCATGACTCGTGAGTTCACAATGTGACTCTTCCATTTTTCTGAAGTCCAAACTTGTGAATTTTTTGCTATATATCAATGGTCCTGAAATTTACAGAATCTGACAGCCCAGATGGCGTCGATATTTCACGTCTCAGGATTTCGCGAATCAAGATCTCCGATTCATGACTTTCTCCACACTTCAACTCCCAAAATGTCGAAATTCAAACCAAAAGGTTAACGGCTCTCGTTGATCCATATATGACGTTAACTATTCCTCCAGAGCTTGCGAGTGTTGAAATACACTCAACCTTAAATTCTCCGTTGATCCACTGGATCCAACGATCCATGGAAAATCAGTAGTTCTCCCTTTGAGAATTTAACCGTCCGTTCAAGTTCTCGATGCTCCTGGCCAAATAACTCAGTGTCCCCTTCTGAGCTTGATTTCTGTGAGGTAACTCTAGCCTCATCTTTCCTCCGAACACTTCGAAGTATCTATCTCTCCCGAGCATAACGCTAGCTACTAACTCAAGGATTCTCAGGGATTCTTGTATGCACTCCTTGCAGCTTCTCGATAATCACTTATTATATGAACTCTTCAATTCTGTGCACTCCTTGTGACAAAAATTCTTCAACCACTCACTAGGTTGGAAAATTCTAATACCTCAACCTGTCTGCGCACACCTTGCACGGATCTGTGCTATACTTGCACTTCTTCTAGTATGAGAACATCGCTATCTCTCCTGACTGTGTTTGAGGTAAAACTCAGACTCTCATCAACTCACCCCTTGTGGACCTTCACTGCACTCCTTGCAGGAATTCTCAGGAAGAGAAACAATTGAAACTCATACTCTCCCTCTTATAGACTTCATACATTTAACATGAAATCATGCATATACACAGCATTGAAACAAATGCATAGCAGAGACATAAATTAACTATAAACATACCATTCAATAGGTGCAAATAATATTCATAAAAACCCCATGAAGTTGGATCAAAGATTTCTTATATTAATCCAAGTGCATCTACACATGGGTCCTATAGCAACAACTATCTCCTCATACAAATTTTATAATCTTTGTTCTTCTCTTGCTTTGCAGCTCTATTCTTACTATTGAGGAATAATGAATACACTACAATACACACGAGGGAGATTTCTAGAATTCCCCCCCCCTACAACTCTAAGCTATCAAATCGAATTAAATCCTACACCTACATTTCATTCATTACATTAATTGAATCCAACCAATAGATGAGAGATACCACTCAAGATCTACATTACAATTTCCAAAACATTTAAGAGAACTTATGTCTCTCCAGATATTACATTAATGCTTCATCCTTCCAAATTCAAAACATCCTCAAAACGCACGCTGGTGCATATCCAGTTGTCCTTCTTCTTTTGTGCTTTCTTATGATGCCCGTGCATCAAGCACCAAGGAGAAGACACCCACAGAGTTGTTGAACACTCTATAATATTAGCAAGGAATTCTTGAGCTGAAGTTGCCAAGAGGGCACATATACTCCTTTGAGGAATAAAGGGGAAGAGACCTTTGAGGTTCGGGCAGTTGAAGATCAAGGTGATACAAAGTTTTTGAATACTCTGGAGGAAGACTTGTGCAAGGAGTGCACTGGGCCAACACTCAAACAAATTGTTTAAAGACAACCATCAGAAGGATAGTCAAGGCGCAAGGAGCACGTGTAGATGCGAATTTTTTTCAAGTTCGAAAAAATCAGGAGAGACAACATTTTCAGAAGCGCAGACAAGACCCAAAGTAGTCGGGTTCGTAGGAGAAATATCAAAGGTCGCAGCCTTTGACACTTAGAAATTATTCCAAACCAGAAGAAACCATAATCTCAGGAGGAGGAGCAACAATGGCTGTTGGATCGAGAACTGTGAAGAATCTGGACCGTTGGATCAGAGTCCAGACAGGAGGAACGAGTGCACAGGAGAGGAACAAATCTCGTCCATCAGATCTGGGCGTGAAGGACCAACATTCGTTGGATCCGAAGGTAAGTACACGAACTTGTTGACAGGAATATGTGACACACCGTCAACTGGAAGGTCAAATCCGGACCACGGTTGTCTAAATAACCCAAGCCATTTGGAATGAAATGACCCGACGGGTTTAATGACTTTGTTGGCCAACTAAAGTCCTAAAAATAATAAAAGAAAAGAAACTAATCTAAAATCTATGATGCTAAGAGTATAAATTTACTAATTACAAGTGTTCAAATAAAAACATGAATATGTGCATATGATTATATACAGTCTATATACATCTTGCAAGATTTACTTGTCATCTTGTGAAATGGATGTTCTTAAAAATGTTTATAAAGAGATAAAGAAAGCACATACATTTTTTTTTTCTTTTTGAATATTTAAAGATCTAAAACTAATGAATACTAAGAAAATATGAATGAAATAAGAATACATAAACAGTTAAAGTTAATTCATGATATCGTATTCCATTAATAAATAATTTAACTAAATAACAAACTAACTAACCTGTAAATTATTGATTAACTGAGTTTCTCTTCCTGTGTAATTCGAGCTCCTAATTGTCCTGCATGTGAGGGAAACCTGTGACAGAATAGTGCTAATACTCGGAGAATAAATTCAAAGGCGTGTTCAAGTGAGAATATAGAAATAGAATGATAAATGTAAAGATCTGGTGATCTTATGATAATCAATGCTTAGAATGATAGGAAACACAATTCAAAGCATTAATATTATCTATCATTTAAGATCCATAATAAATCAATAGTAATCAAATGACAGATTAATCACAGATATAAAAATGGAATAACAAATTATAGACAACATCAAAATACTTAATAATATGAAACACCATATGATAACCAGACTAAAGTTGCATCAAACATAATAATATTTCATAAGATCAAGGCAATGAAAGAACATAATGGGGTAAGAATCACACAAGTCTAAATCCAATGGTGAGTAGCTTCTCCATATCAGTTCTCAAAATCACATGTCCATAAAGTATCCCAGCCAAATTTTATTTTCACTACTAACAGTGATCACTATTTAAACTAGTTTTGGATTAACAAACTCTTATCATGCAAGATAGAGTGCAATCCCCCAAAAATAGATTGTTTTGCAAAAATAGTACAACAGGAAACCATTCTCGTAGGAGTTGGTTTGTCAAAATTTATTACATAATAACAAAGTTTTATGAAAAAGAAAGAAACTATAGAACTATACAGTGCATGATCCAAGATAGTTTCTCCATGTAAATAGCACCATAATCATCATTTTCCTATAGATAACAAAATGAAATTGATATTCAAAAAATAATGCCAACTAACATTCATAAATAGACCGGCTATAGAATCGTGAGATTCTATAGTCACGATTCTATAGCCAATCTTATATTAACAAAGAAAATCAAAATTAAATCTTCCTATTCGATTTTCATAACATAATAAAATGAAATAAAATCAAAAACAATTTTTACCATTTTAGAAACTAGACAATGAAGGGTCGGATAGTTTTGATTTAATGATGGCATTGAAGTTGGTTGCATGTTTGATGATTATATTACCAGATCTCTTGGGCCTTTTAATTGCCCGATCTGCACATTCTTTCAACTCTTGATTTTCTCATTCAATCAAAGAATTTCGAGCAGCGAGATGTTTTAATTGTGCGTTTAAATATGGTATGTGCCTGTAATAGTGTTCTACCCAGTCTAAGCAATTGTCACAATGTACCGGTTCTATAGCAGGCCGAGGTTGAGCATACTCAGCAATGGATGCTTCGCTCTTCATGTGGATTGTTTGAAGTCGTGACTAATTCTAGCAAAGCCCTCTTGGCCTTTTAGAAATGGAGGTAGTCTAGAGACAAAGTCATATTGCTCATCTTGACCAGTAGTTTCATTACCCAAACATTGATTATGCAGATCTTATAGTGAAAGGAAATTGTTGATCACGTCGTTTGAGAAATGATCATTGACCTCGATCATTGAGATCGAGATCAAATGATCCTTCTTTCGATTTCATAGAATCCTGGATATCAATCGGCGAGCTCTCTTGTTCATAAAACTCAAATCTGAGTTATCCTATTTCTTGCTCTTACAAATTTTCTTAACAACAGGTTTGTCATTAAAACCTTGATTCGGTTCATTAACAGGATCAAAAGAAACCTGCTCTTTTAAAACATCCACTACCTCTTCTAATGATTTTATGGGTGTAAAAATACATCGTGGTTTTTTACCCATGGGGGTTTGCAAAGTAGTAGAAATTGGCTCATTAATTTCACAGTCATTATGTGAATCGAAATATTGAATCTGGGTCACAGGATTATCATAATTGGGGTTTACATTTAAAGGTTAGTTCATTGTTCTTCTGGGTTGGGAAAAATTGTTCCAACTCATAAAGCTTTCCCAAGTGTCCCCAATTTGAGAAAGGTGTGATACCAACAGAATCCTTATAATCCATTGATGAAATAGGCTTTACAGAGGGTTCAATCTCTATCTATTATAACATTTTGACATTTGATATAGGCTCATCAACAAATAGAAGGGCATGTTTAGTTTAAACCCTAGGAACAACATCAACATTCAGATGTGGTATACAAATACCAAACCATACCTACCCTCGCATGTTATAAATTGTTTCATAATCAAAATAAGTTCGTGCCATCGAGGTTTCAAGAGGGTAATAAGAATACCTTTAGGGCAACAGTTAGATTTGCGAGAGACCATGAACAAGCTCCATGGAACGTCTTCTAGTTTAACATTTTTGAACCTTTTTTCGCCTTCCTGTGGGAGTCCTGTCGCCCGGGCTATAGAGTCCTATGTGACCTCCAATTGCGCATCCCCAACTTTGTCTCTAAACCCATAAAACATTTGAGAAAATGATTATGCGACCTCCAGGTTATAACCTTCAAATTTTTGGATGAAGATATCCCAACTATGAGCCTGCAAATCATTTATGGCATCATCATGGGAAAGAAGGGCCTAACAACCATTAGGTTCGATTTGAACCATAGGGGCCATGGTCACTGTCAAAAAGACACAGTAGATATCAGGGGAGGAGGCTTCGACTTCCAATAAATGAGTAACAAGCAGAGGTATGTGAAAACCACAATGGCCCGTGACCTGCAAATTTTGGAGACTGTCATGTTTGATAACTTAAGTTTGGAGAGACACAAAAAGAAGAGGACACGCAGGCCTATGGACAATTACACATAATGAAGATAAAAACCCAAACCATGATCAAATTCCAATTCAAACAATGAATGAGGGTCATTAAATGTACATGACAACAGGGTGAGGTGTAGTTTTGGGTACATCAGACCTGTACCAAGTGACACGAAAGCGATATGACTGATATAGCAAAGAGCATGTATCAATTGTTAACCCAAGGTTGCAATGTGATTATGGATAAATGATCAAACCATACAATCAACCATAGATAATCCCATAATACAAAGAAAATGTGGCAGTCAAATAATCCATGATCTTATATAACTTCAATTTAGCAACATATAGGTTCCCTTAAAATGTAATATCTTTGGTAAAACAAAAGAAGAGAAACAAAGACTACAGAATGATTACCAAGCCAAGTTTTTGTTTGAATTTCATGCTTGCAGTCATGAAATTTAAAAAAAACAAACAAAATGTAAACAAAAACTTATAAAATAAGTTATCCCAATAAATCGCCATGAAGCCAAAAGACAAAATCATTTTTAAAATTAAGGAGGAGGAAACTACAAAAAGATTTTATCTCTTTGTGGTAGCTTTTAATCATGATAAAATTGACAGAATTGGTGGTTTCCAACAATGGCGACATGTTGGGCGAAGCAGTTATCTCTACATCACCAGAAAATTTATGTTAGGGGCACAGATGAAATAAATTTTTAGAAACAATTGATGACAAATAAAGCATTCCAATCATAACTCAAAAAATAACGTAGTTTTAGCATTGGATGTATTTTCGTCTGAAAATGTAATCTGGTATCTTATTTAGATCACAAGTGTAGCAATGTTTATACATATGACTTTGATACCGTTGACAGGGCCACTGCTTCCAGCAAGCGTCCATAGCCTCAACAAGGATGTCATTTAACCCACTCTAGTACCTCTATCATGTCCAAGAGTCATGCATTCATGATAAAAAAACATCTTCACACTTGATCAAATTAAAATATATACTTGAGAATCTTCTTAAACCTGGCATTGCTTCACTGCCAACAGGCCTGTTTAGTACCCCGACGAAGTTGCCTTGGTATCATGTGTGCATTTACCTGCTGCCAGCAGACATGTTCAGTGTCCTGATGGGTTTACATACAATTCCCACACATTATAGTGCTTCCAACTCTCTAAAACTTATTTATAAATTTCTAGAACTTCATGATATTCAAGAGAGAGGGGTGATACTAAAGATCTCATAATCTGGTAATGCAACGATTGATCATTTAAGAATTATTTGTCTGTTATGATGAATTTCATCATGTTTTGGGAAATTAGATTTATGTTAACAGATCATCTCTAGGATAGGTAATCACAGTTGAGTTGTCCTCATTAATAGGGACGACGTTAGAAGTTTGTTAAGGATAATTGCATCTTCCTGTAATTTTAATAAGAAACTAGAAACACTGATTGAATAGAAACTTACTTATGTTGTTCTGAGTTTAGTATTTACTATTCAGGTGCTCGAAATGTTACCAATTGCTGCTAATGAATAAGAATTCTGATTCCATTTAACAAATGAATGGTGATTCAGACATAATCATTTTAGAAAACAAATCAAAATCAAGCAAAATGAAAAGAACCAAAATAAAAAACAGAAAAGAAAATTAAAAATATTTACAAGAGGTGGATCAGAAATCATCAAGCGAAATACCTCTTGAGAGCCTCGCCATTCACTAGGAAAGTGTCTGGCTATCCCTCCAAGTTATGCAGACAAAAAGAGCTAGGACCCAATTTTCATAAATTACAAATGGTCCCAACAACAGGTTTTGGAACTTGGTATGTTCCCCCTTATCCTTGTGGGTTTGGTCCCACTTGAGAACCAAATCCCCAACATCAAAATTCTTATCAGAAGAAGAATTTGCATCAAACTAGCTCTTCACAATTTGCTAGTGCTGATCCAGTTTTTGTTTAGCTTGTGTTCTCACCTCTTCTAGTTTTAATAAATCATTTATCCAGTTTTCTAGAGGTGAACACTCTTCTCCTTGAACTTTCTGCGATAATTGCAGAGAAGAAAGTAAGACATGTGGGGGGAGGATGGCTTCTGTTCTGTAAACGAGGAAGAAGGGATAATTACCAACAAAAGATTTTGGAGTTACCCTATCAACCCAAATTACATTGTACAGTGCATTGTGCCAATTCTTGTGGTTTTCTAAAACTGTCCTTTTTATAATCTTGATTAAATTCTTATTTGTCGATTCTACTAGACCATTCCCTTGAGGGTAGTAGCTAGCAGAATACTTCAGTTTAATCCCTTTTTCCACAGCAAAAACATTCATATCAAGGGACGAATAATAAGAGGTTTTGTAAAAAACCAGAAATTTAGGAATTCTGAATCGATTGATGATAGAGGAGTTGAGAAAAGACACTACCTGATTGGTGTTGACCACCTTTAAAGGTAAAGCTTCAGACCATCTTGTAAAATAGTCTGTTGCTGTGAGGATGTACTTGTGCTATTGTGAAGAATGGGGATTGATCGGTCCTATAATTTCTAGGCCCTATTGCTGAAAAGGTGTGTCTACAGTAATAGGTTGCAAAGGAAAAGTTGTCTTTTTCACCCGTCCTACAGCCTTTTAGTAGATTACACATTTGCGGGACAACCTATGGGCATCTTTAAACAGGGTAGGCCAATAGTATCCAACCCTTAGCACTTTGTGGGTAGTATTATCTCCACCAAAGTGACCACCAGCCTCACCAACATGAAGTTTAGCCAACACTCTTTCAGACTCCTCCTTTTCTAAGCAATGCAAAAAAATACCACCAAAGTTCTTTCGAAATAATATATCATTGATTAACTGGAAAGATAAAAATTTAAGTCTAGGTGATATTTTGTTTTTGGTATCAATATTGCAGGGAGAATATCCATGCGTTAAATAGAATCTAATGTTCTCATACCAAGAATTGGGCGTAAATTGTGCACAACTGATCCGTTTTTCTTCATGTTGATTTATAGTTGATGTGTTTATTTGACTTTCTTGTTCCTCGACTGAATCAGCCACTAGTTTACACATGCCTTGACCTCTAATAATTTGGGCAGGAGTTATTTCAAGGTCATATTCCTGTAGTGATGTCATCCAATTTACCCTTTTCTCACCCATCTCTTTTTGTAATAACAAGTTTCTTACAGCAGGGTAGGGAATAATCCCTTTGGTTCTGGATTTCAAAGGGTAAGACCTGAAGTGTTTCACCACTATAAAAACAACATAAGCCTACTAATCCATTGTGGCGTAATTAAGTTCTGGTCCTTTAAAGTAAGAGCTCATGAAGAAAATGGGTATCTCATTGCTTTCAATGCTTTTCTGTGTAAGAACAGTAGCATAGGATCTGTCAGATGCGAAAGTGTACATAATGAAATCCTAAGAAAAATTAGGACTCATCAGGGAAGGGGCTTCTATTATTTCTTTTTTAATTGAATATAAAGCCTGAATTTATTGAGGTCCCCATTAGTACAAAACATCCTTTTTAATTAGATTTTGTAGAAGTCGAACCATTTCTAAGAAACTCGGGACAAATCTTTTGACAAAATTAATCTTACCCAAAAAGGATTCCATGGCCTTTTTGGAAGAAGGAGGGGGAAGTTTAGCAATAGATTGGGTTCTTTCGGGGTCAATAATAATTCCATCCTTAGATACTATGAAACTAAGCAGTTTTCCTTGCTCTACTGCAAAGACCGATTTCTTAGGATAGAGAGATATGTCGAACTTGCGACATCGTTCCAAAACATCCCTAAGGTGAGATAAGTGATCTTTCTTGTTTTTAGAAAAGACAATGAAATCATCAAGATAGACCACAACTGACTGGTTAATGAGGCCACAGAAAGCAATATCCATTGCTCTCTGGAAGGTGGTGTCGGCATTTATCAGTCCAAAAGGCATTTTCCTGTAGGGGTAAGTGCCCCATGGGGTACGAAAGGTGGTTTTAAGTTGGTCTAGGAGACATAAGGACCTGGTTGTATCCCAAAAAAACATCTAACAAAGATAGTCTTTCGGAAATAGACACCTGTTGTATAATTTGTTCCATTGGAGGAACAAGGTAGTTGTCTTTATCAGATGCTCGGTTTAGGTTTCAGAAATCGAAACAAAGTCGAATTTCACCACTTTTCTTCCTTACAGGGACTAAGTTAGACACCCATTGAGTATGCCTAACTGAAAAAATTATCTTTGCAGTTAGTAATTTGTTTAGTTACTTTCCTCAATTTTTGTTGAAAAGGATGAGTCTGGGGTTTCATAGGGATTACATGTTGTATGATTTTTGGATCAAAAATTTTCAAGTCATCGTACATCCAAGAAAATAAATCTTTAAATTATTTAAATAATTTTATGAAAGCGGATCTTTCTTGCTCGGAACATCCCTTTCCAAGATTAATATTTTGAGGATTATCTCTTGTTCCTAACTTAACAATTTCATAGATCAAAGAGGAACTGTTAGTTTTGCAATTGACTACCCATCTAAACTTGTCATGCAAGTCATAAAATTTATCTAATCTCACAACAGATCTGGGGATAGAGTTTACTAGCTCAGGTGTTGATTCAGGAGATTGGGGATCAGATATTACCGTGAAGTCTCGAAGATTCTCGTCATGAGTGCTTTCATCGATAACTGCATCTTGTAAGGTGTCCTCCATATGTAGAAAGTTAATGATCTATTGATCATCATCCAATATGGTCCAATTCGTGATGTTATCTGGAATCGACGGCCTAAATAACAATTTGATTGAAAAAACATTAGGAGAAAGATCTTCAACGGACAATAATTTAGAAGCAACATTAGCTAGTAAATCAGCTTCTGAATTACTCATCCTAGGAATGGAATTTATATTAAATGCTATAAATTTATGCATTAAACTCCATACCTCGGTTTGGTAACTTTTCATATGTGGTGACAAACAGTGTATTATGTCTCTTACCTGTTTGACCACAATTTCTGAATCACTGAATACTATCGTATTTTGCACATCCATTTCCAGTGCTTTCCTAAGTCCCTGCAAAAGTTCCTCGTACTCAGTTGTGTTGTTAGTGCATTCAAACTCTAATCGACAAGCAATAAATGTTTTATTACCTGTAGGATCGATGAGAAAACAACCAGCACTTGCTCCTTCTCGAGATTTGGATCCATCGAAATATAGGGACTAGATTTGTTCATCATAAGAAGTGCTTTTCGTATTTGGCAAAGTTGGTACCTGAGTATAGGTTTTAAGTTCACATTATTGTCCTGGATCAGTAACAGAGGAAATTTCAATCATGAAATTACCGAAAAAGCTATTCATTCCCCGTGTTTCATTCAAATTCACGGAGGTAATGAAAGGCTCATTTGGAACGTTCAGATATGTCATGGTATGCTTAAGATAGCATTCTTTGTTTATTTTGATTTTGTTGGGATGTCCATTTTAAGGAAGCCACAAGTGAGACCATTCTGTAGCAAAATAACCGTGCAACTATTCTGACGAATCTCTACTTAAAAAAAGACCATAAAATTCAGGGATATCAACAACGATAATATCAATTATCTGATGAACTTTGGAATTGGACGATAATCTAATCAACACATTATTAATCTCATCGATCTCATTAACATTCGTTTGATCTAGCTGAATGATTTTAAGATCATAAGGTTTTACTCCTGCATTAATTTTATGGCATACAGAAAGAGGCATCACATTTGATGATGCACCAGAGTCAACCATACAATTATATACATTCCTATTAAATATTTAAAAGGTCAATAAAAAGGGGGGGACCTTTGTTCATGAGGAAACAACCGAATTCTGTTGATTTTTTATTGTTGTGACTGAAACAGTTTTATCTAAGTTTGCTACCATTTTTTCTGCTAAGTCCTTTTTGTCTTGATGTTCAGATGTCTTTTTAGTTGGGACGTTTTTAGCTACGTTTGAATCAATTTCTGCTGATTTTTTTCTGCTAACATCATTATTTTTGTTGTTTTCAGCGATGCTTTGAAGCATTTTCTAGAAAATAAGAGGAAATTTCAGCAATTCAAAAACAAAAATATTTTCCCTTTATTTTTTTAGATCTTCAATTAAATCATATTCTAAAACCGGGGAAGCTAAATTTTGTCTAGTTTTAGTTTTCTTTGTTTGTTTTGGAAACACATTTTTACTTGCTTCTGGCGGAGGCTTGAAACTGTCCACTCCTGGTGTTGTAGGGGTGGACAGTTTCAAAATTTGCTTGGAAAATACTGTCTCACAAGTGCCCGAAAACAAAAGGAGATGAGTCTTCCTCTTCTGGTACCTGTTCCTCAACTGTATCATCAAAATTTTCAGGAGGAATAGAAACATAATTTTCATGCGCTTCTAATATTGTTTGCAAAGCATACTATAAACTTTCAAAATTTAAACCTTCAGTGGTCGGGTTTGGTCGGTTTGGAGGGAAAGGATTTTTAAAAGGAGGTTTGAAACTCCCTTTGCTTGTAGACGCCTCCTTGGTGGATCTTTTCAAGTCAACGACCTAATTGGACAATTTCTGGAACGCTTTCTGCAAGCTCGCCTGGTCTAATGCTTCTTGTTGATTTTTAGGTTGAGGAGGCCTAGTGAGGATTTCTATTTTCTTCTTAGAAGATGAAGTTGTCTCAGCTTCACTACTAAGATTATCTTTTAAGCTCAATATATCTTTCTCAATTTGACTTTCCTCCTCAAAGGCCTCTAACAACATGTTCTTTTTGGACCTTTTAACCCATATGGCTATGTTATTATGCAGGGCCTTAGTATAATATGAAACAATTAAGATTTATGTAGGCATTGAATCTACAAGGATTTTATTATTTAACGTCAGAAACCTTTAGTTAAAGTCCTTCACTTTTTCTTTAGGGTTCATTTTTAAGATAGAGAGTTCCATAACCAAGACTTCTAGAGATTTATCATCTCCAATTTTTTCTAGAAAACAAGTTTCAAACTTGTCCCAAGAGATGATGGTCTGGGGCTGTTGAGAGAAATCCAGGTAGAAGCATTTCCCTCAAAAGTATAAGGAAATAATTTGCACACTACATCTACGTGTTCCACATTCTGGAGTCTGATGGCTAGAATAAATTTCTTGATGTGATCCTCAGCTGATTGTTTTGAATCTGGATTGAATTTGGGCATCCATTTCTTCGGATGTTTAGGTAATGGGTGTTGGGGTCCAAGCATGGCCACAACATCCTGATCGAGCCAAGGTATGGCAGGATTATTTTGGTTTTCCATGGAATTTGGTGGTGTTGAAGGTTGAGATGGTTTGGATGAAGAACTTCCTTCGTCTGAAGACTCTCCTCCTGAAGAAGATGGAGAAGAACCAGGTGGGGATGGTGGGATACCAGATCCTCTAGCACTAAGGATAGGTGCTTCAGTAGGATTAGTAGTATTACCACCTAAACGGTTATCAGGCAAACCAGTGCATTGAAGTTGTTCTTGAAGGTTTGTAAAGTAAATGGGTTGATTGAGTTGCCTACCAGGCTGTCTAATACGGGATAAGGCACTATGATTTCTTATGAGTGACTGGTGGGAAATTTCTTGGACATCAATCCCTTGAGGAAGTGGTGTCACTGGTTCGAAAGGAATACCAGGGTTATCATTTGAGGTAGTTACTGTTTCAAGTGTAACGTTTGTGTCAGAGTTACTACACATTACGACATGAGTGTGAGTGTGTGGGGGAGTCTTACGACCTCCACGTGCCATCAATTAATTTCAGGCCCTCCTTCTAGCGCCATTTGTTGACGGGCATATGTGACACACCATCAAATGGAAGGTCAAATCTAGACCAGGGTTGTCTAAATAACCCAAGTTGTTTGGAATGAAATGACCCGATGGGTTTAATGGCTCTGTTGGCCAGCTAAAGTCCTAAAAATAATAAAAGAAAAGAAACTAATCTAAAAGCTATGATACTAAGAGTATAAATTTACTAATTACAATTGTTCAAATAAAAACATGAATATGTGCATATGATTATATATAGACTATATACAGCTTGCAAGATTTACTTGTCATCTTGTGAAATGGATGTTCTTAAAAGTGTTCATAAAGATATAAAGAAAGCACATACATTTTTTGTTTTATATTTGAATATTTAAATATCTAAAACTAATGAATTCTAAGGAAATATGAATGAAATAAGAATACATAAACAATCAAAGCTAATTCATGCTATATTATTTCATTAATAAATAATTTAACTAAATAGCAAACAAACTAACATGTAACTAATCGATTAACTGAGTTTATCTTCCTGTGTAATTCGAGCTCCTAATTGTCCTGCATGTGAGGGAAACCTATGAAAGAACAATGCTAATACTCTGAGAATAAATTCAAAGGCGTGTTGAAGTGAGAATATAGAAACAGAGTGATAAATGTAAAGATCCGGTGATCTTATGATAATCAACACTTAGAATGAAAGGAAACTCAATTCAAAGCATTAATATTATCTATCATTTAATATCCAGAATAAATCAATTGTAATCAAATGACAGATTAATCACAGATATAAAAATGGAATAACAAATTATAGACAACATCAAAATACTTAATAATATGAAACACCATATGATAACCAAACTAAAGTTGCATCAAACATAATAATATTTCATAAGATCGAGGAAATGAAAGAACATAATGGGGTAAGCATCAAACATGTCTAAATCCAATGGTAAGTAGCTTCTCCATATCAGTTCTCAAAATCACATGTCCATAAAGTATCCCGGCCAAATGTTATTTTCACTACTAACAATGATAACTATTTAAACTAGTTTTGGATTAACAAAATCTCATCATGCAAGATAGAGTGCAATCCCCCAAAAATAGATTTTTTTACAAAAATAGTACAACAGGAAACCATTCCTGTAGGATTTGGTTTGTCAAAATTTATTACATAATAACAAAGTTTTATGAAAAAGAAAGAAGCTACGGAACTATAAAGTTCATGATCCAAGATAGTTTCTCTATGTAAATAACACCATAATCAACATTTTCCTGTAGATAACAAAACAAAATTGATATTTAGAAAATAATGCCAACTAACATTCAGAAATAGATTGGCTATAGAATAGTGAGATTCTGCAGCTAGTCTTATATTAACAGAGAAAATCAAAATTAAATCTTCCTATTTGATTTTCATAACAGAATAAAATGGAATAAAATAAAAAACAATGTTTACCATTTTAGAAATTAGATAGTGAAGGGTCAGATAGTTTTGAATTAATGAAGGGGGTTGAATTTGGTTGCATGTTTGATGATTATATTACCGGATCTCTTGGGCCTTTTACTTGCCCGATTTGTGCATGCCTTCAACTCTTGATTTTCTCGTTCAAGTAGAGAATTGCGAACAACCAGATGTTTTAATTGTGCCTCTAAATTACATATGTTCCTGTAATAGCGTTCTACTCAGTCTAAGTAATTGTCACAATGTACTGGTACTATAGAAGGTCGAGGTTGAGCGTGCTGTTATCGAATAAATCGGTAAATGTGGACATAAACTAATCTCCCTAGATCCACCTAGATCTAGAAAAAAACACGACAAGACATGGCGCTTTCCCTAGGCTCTAATCATCAAATCTGCTACTGAACAATAGATGAGAGACATACCTTTAAGTGTCTCTTCCTTATATCTTAGTTGTTCCTATTTCTCTCTGGTGCTCTTGTGATACTGATCCTGCAGTGAAACACAAACCAACCAAAGTGAAAGAAGTAAAATATATTCAATGACAACCTATGCATATGATCAAGAAATTATGCAATAAAATAAAGATAATTCTATGGGAAATAAGCATGCCACTGTATTATATTAAATAATAGAAAGAGATATTACAACCAGATGCCTTGATGTCGTAAAGTTCCTTCCAATAGTTCCTTGCTTCCCACACACTTCTTGCTCCAATGGATTCTGAGAATGTGTATCTGATAGCTACTCACAATCTATCTTGACAAATAAAAGCTCAAAGCCACTCTAACCAAGCTAACAATCCCAAGCCAAAAACAACTAATCTCAAAGGCTCAAGAACTTTCCAACCCAATCAAGCTAACTTTCTCCATGAGAGCTCCTCTCCTTTTATAAGTTGAAGAGGATAAGGTGAGGAGGTTAGGATGATCCCACTAAATCATGAAAGCGAGTAAGATCCAAACCATTCAGGGGCCACCTAACCATAGAAGCTTCTCCTTCTAGAAGCATCGAGAAAATGCTCATTTTTCCCATGTATGAAGGCCACCGTGACCTAGCTATAGTGCATCCTGCAGAAACTCTATGCCCTAGCTATAGTGAAGCCTACGGAAATCAGACATTTTTGCACCCTAGCTATGGTACAGCCCATAGAAATCCTCCAAAATAGGGTTTTTACAGAGGAAAACACAACTTCTTCTCTCAGTAAAAGTTATTCTCCCTTCTTTCTTTAGGAATTCAAGCCACTAACCCTTCTAAAGGAAACAGATAGGTTTACATCATTAATGATCATAAGGGTGACGAAAATAATGTGTAACACATACTCAGAAATGGATGCTTTGTCTCTTCCTGTGGCTTGTTTCAAGTCATGGCTAATGAGAGAAAATCCCTCTTGGCCTTTTAGAAATGGAGGTAGTCTAAAGAGAAATTCATATTGCTTATCTTGACCAGTAGTTTTGTTCTTGAGACACTGATTATACAGATCTTCTAGTGCAAGGAAATTGTTGATATCGTCGTCTAAGAAGTGATCATCGACCTCAATCATTGAGATCGATCTCAAATGATCCTTCTTTCGATTTCACAGACTCCTGGATATCAATCGACCAACTCTCTTGTTCATAAAACTCAAATCTGAGTTATCCTGTTTCTTACTCTTATGGATTTTCTTAAGAATAGGTTTGTCATTAAAACCCTAATTCGGTTCATTAACAGGATCAGAAGAAACCTTCTCTTTTAAAACATCCACTACCTCTTCTAATGATTTTCTAGGTGTACAAATACATCGTGGTTTTTTACCCATGGGGGATTGCAAAGCAACAGAAACCGGTTCATTAATTTCACAGTCATTATGTGAATCAAAATCTTGACTCTAGGTCACGAGATTATCAGAATTGGGGTTTACATTTAAAGGTGAGTTCACTGTGCTTTCGGGTTGGGAAAAATTGTTCCGACTCAGGAATATTTCCCAAGTGTCCCCAATTTGAGGCAGGTGCTATACCAGCAAAATCCTTATAAGCTCGTGGTGAAAGAGGCTTGACATAGGGTTCAAGCTTTGTCTCTTATAATGTTTTGGCATTTTATATAGGCTCATCAACAAATAGAAGGGCATGTTTAGTTTAAACCCTAGGAACAACATCAATAGTTGTATGTGGTATACAAATACCAAACCAGACCTGCCCTCACATGTTATAAACTATTTCAGAATCAAAATAAGGTCATGCCATCGAGGTTTCAAGAGGGTAATAGGAATACCTTTAAGGCAGCAGGTAGATTTGCAAGAGACCATGAACAAGCTCCATGGAACGTCTTCCAGTTTAGCATTTTTGAACCACTTTTTTCCTTCCTGTGGGAGTCCTGTCACCCTAGCTATAGAGTCCTTTGTGACCTCCAATTCCACATCCCCAACTTTGGCTCTAAACCCATCAAACATTTGAGCAAAGGCTTGTGTGACCGCCAGGTTATAACCTTCAAATTTATGGATGAAGATATCCCAACCGTGAGCCTGCAAATCATTTATGGCATCGTCATGGGAAAGAGGGGCCTGACAGCCATTATGTTCTATTCGAACCACAGGGGCCATGGTCACTATCAAATATACATAGTATATATCACTAGAGGGAGGCTTCAACTTCCAATAAATGAGTAGTAAGGAGAGGTCTGTGAAAACCACAACGGGCTGTGACCTATGAAGTTTGGAGAATGTCATGTTTGATAACTTAAGTTTGGAGAGATAGAAAAAGAAGACGACATGCAGGCCTATGGAACATTACACATAATGAAGATCAAAACCCCAACCATGATCAAATTCCAATTCAAACAATGAATGAAGATAATTAAATGTACAGGACAACAGGGTGAGGTGTAGTTGTGGGTACATTAGACATGTACCAAGTGACACGAAAGTGATATGACTGATATAGCAAAGAGCATGTAACAATTGTTAACCAAAGGTTGCAGCACGATTATGGATAAATGATCAAACCATACAATCAACCATAGATAATTCCATATTACAAAACCAAAGTGGCAGTCAATTAATAAATGAGGTTATAGAACTTCAATTTAGCAACATATAGGTTCCCTTAAAATGTAATCTCTTTGGTAAAAGAAAAGAAGAGAAACAAAGACTGTAGAATCATTACCAAGCCAAGTTTTTGTTTGAATTTCATGCTTGTAGTCATGAAATTTAAACAAAAAAAACGAAATGTAAACAAAAACTTATAAAATAAGTTAGCCCAATAAATTGCCTTGAAGACAAAAGACAGAATGAATTTTAAAATTAAGGAGGAGGCAGCTACAGAAATATTTTATCTCTTTGTGGTAGCTTTTAATCATGATAAAATTGACAAAATTGGTGGCTGCCAACAGAAATTGAGTTTCATTAAGCACACAAGACAAAGGACTTGAGAAGTCCTGAAGTCCTAAAGAAATTTGGGACCGTCCATCATCCAGGGAGACAGGTGGAAGCAGATCCGAGAGTTCGAGGAATCAGGCTTCAGAATATTTGCAAGGAGCTGAGGGAAAATTCACGAGGTCTGAAATCATGAGGCAATCCTGTCCGCCCATTGAAGTAGGACACATGGAGAGATATCAGTGCTTCCCTAATTCACAAAGTGGTAAATCTAGACTTAGGAGTAGTGGGAACTTGCGAAGTTCGATTTCGTGAAAGTGATCAAAATCGTTGGTCGTGGAGAAAACGTGGACCGTTGATCCGACATGAGGGAAGTTTAGGGTTTGGATTTTGGAAGGAAGGAGGTAAGATATTATCGGGAGACGTGAAGGGATAAGTCCTGAAGCACTCGATAATTTAACCCCATATTATATCTTGACACCATATTAAAGGGCATGAAGGAAAGGAGCTAGTACTCGTCGGTTTTGTAATTCATCGATTTAGGTTTCGGGAAACATAGATCAGGCAGCTCGTAAAAGCTCTGAAGCATAGAGTCACAAAGAGAGATGGCCCACGGTCACATCCCTAGGTCATGTGGAAGGAAGGAGCTTAGTCAGAAGATCTAGCACCCATTGGTTGAAAATTTGACCAGCACTATGGATAGGGCCCGCGGGTCTCATACGACCTGCGCCATGGGAAAAAAGGGCCTGTGTAAATGGATTTGGAGTCTAGCAAAGACCCAAAGAGTCGATCTAACTCAATATATTGATCGATCCTTGACCCGGAGGTCAGCATCCCCTAAGGGGTGATGGGGGGGGGGTATGCATCAAGTGGTATTAGAGCTGAAGTTCGCCTGTAGATAGCAGGTGAAGGAGGAGATAGAGTACTAATTCTCTCTGAAGACTATTGCAAGGTGTGTAACAAATGATAGATAGCTAGGAGGGCTGAAGATAGAAAATATGGCTATTTAATTCCATAAGTGTGGTCGAAGAGGAGACCCCCAGAAGAAAAACAAAGAAAAAATTAACAAATAGCCCATTGATATAAGAGCAAGAATGGAACAACTGACATTGAAGATGCAACAGGAGACAAGGGTGCACTGGACATATGAATGCCCTTTGAAAAGGAAAGTGAAGTGTCATGTCCAGAAGTTGTTGGCCATAAAGAAGCAACAGGCAGTGAGGAAGTGGTTGAGGCATGTTGAAAACCTCAGTGACACAGAGGAGAAAGTGATTCACACATGTGAACCAGAGATTGGGATGAACCTCAATGATGATGAGGAGAAGAGATTAGTTAAGGATCTCATAAAATTTCATGGGGGAAGAAGTGAACTTTCAAGTTTCTAGGTGGGCAATGGAAGGAGATCAGTGGATGATCTCATAGACTTCCAGGAGAGCAGTGATGGAAGTTCAAGTTGTGAGGTGGGCAATGGAGAGAGATCAGGTGATCTCATAGAATGCCAGGTGGGCATAGAGAAAATCCCTAGTTGTCAGGTGGGAAAGGGAGAAGAGATTAACTTAGTTGAGAGTTCGTATCAACAAGGATTGTTGATGGAAGAAGGTCAAAGGTGTGTTCTGATCATTGGGGGAATTCAAATATTCCTTCTAAATAGTCCAGTGGAGGCTAATACAAGTGTTTCACATGAGGAGGTAGTGCAAAAAGAATCCAAGAAAGAGGTCATGGAGCCAAATTCTTTTAAATCCAACTCTATATGTGATGTAGGTGCAACAAAGGAAAGACAGCTAGCAAGGACTGTCAAAGAGGAGGAGGAGGAGGAGACACTAATGTATGCCCCAATATAAAAAGAGGAGAATTCATATGAATTTCTCACTCAATGGGAGAAAGAGATGAAGATGTTGGAAGATTGGTTGCACAATCCAAAACCAGAAGATGCCTGCCAAGAGACAGTCATGCAAATTGCAGGAGAAGAACATTCAACAAAATTGCTCAAAAATTTCAGCCTGAGAGTTGAACGGGATATGACTGCAGCACTAGAGCCTGCAACAGAAGAGGAAGCAAACAAAATAGATTTTGTTTAGTTGTATAAGGAATTGGAAGCCCTAGAGAGAAGGGTGATAGTGCAAAGCAGGCACATCCAATAGGATAAATTGGAAACAGGTGGAGGAGCATACCATCCTGGGGAGAAGTTGGAGGAAGTTGGAGTTGAACCAACACAAGAGGAGATGATAGAAGTCAATCTGTCAGAGGAGGAAGTTGAGAAGAAAATCAGTGATGAGACTACAGAAATGGAATCTACAACGGAGTGGCCAACTAGTGCCACAAGAGATGAAGATAATATGGAGATTCATATTGATCAGGTTGGTAAAAAGGAGAAAGAGCACAGACTTCAATGTACCTAAGATATGGAGAGAGAATAGCATTAAGAGGAATGGCTCAAAATTTTCAACCAGGAAGTTGAATAAGAGATAAATGTAGAATGTGAACCTACAACAAAGGAGGAAGTGACAGATAGCATGGACCTTGTTGATATGTGTGAAGAACTAGAGGATCTGGAGAGAACAGTAAAGATGCAAACGCATCTCATCCAACAAGTTAGGTTGGAAATTAATGAAGAAAAGATGCAACAGAGAAGACTGTAGGAGGAAAACCAACCAGTGGACCAGTTGGACAAAGAAAAAGAGAAGATAAAGAGGTTGATGCTGGAAGTAGCACAAGAAGCATTGATCATAGAAGGATGGAATAGAAGAGGACCTGTAGGAACAGTAGGGAAGAAGAAGAAGCAAGGAAAAGGAGCAAGTGGACAGCACCAATTTCAAGTATGGGACCCTGGAGAATCTCAAAAACATAGCAGAGGGAGCCATGAGTAGGAGCTCATGATTTTCAAATTCATGGAGTATGATGCATGAGCATCGTCAACAAGCCCACGTGGAGGGAAAAATCAACTCCATAGCGTACCTTTTTAATTATTTGGAATCTAAAAGCTAGTATTTTCCTATAGATTTGTTTTGAATGGATGATTGAAGGAGAGAGAAACACTCGAAAACTGAATGATTGCGAGATATCTGGGAGTTTCACTCTCAGTCTTGAATGTAAAGGAGCTTGAGTAGTTTTTAGCTATTACTTTTGATAGGAGAGGTAGTCGAAGGGAACCGTAGGAACCTTCCCATATATGTAGATGCATGGCATGCCCAAATGACGTGGCTGGAGGAGTACTATTATTGAATAAGAGGTAGAATAATTTGGTTTGAGAGAGATGAGACTCTATTATAGTCCAGCCTGCACATATTGTAATCAAACATTCATGTTAATGAAAAAGAGCAATTTTTCCTGCATATGATTCTGTGTGTGTTTATATGTTTATGAATGAATGTCACCTGTGTTTTTATTTATGTTGTATATGTATGTGATATATTTCATATGCAAGGATAGATAGAATCCGCTATCTGTTTGAGAGTTTTTGAATTGTTTCTAGGTTCTTTAGGTTGTACAAGGAGTGCACAACAGAGTGTTGAAGACTCTGTGAGACAATGCAAGGAGTGTGTATCTAAATCTTGAATCGAGTTTAGGGAAGAACGTGCTAGGAGGGCACACTAGAAGAATTCACAGACTCAAGGAGCCTTAGAGTTACTGAATACTCCGGAGAGAAGACTGTGCAGAGAAGGCACATAACAACCAAATTCCCCCCTACAACTCTAAGCTATCAAATAGAATTAAAGCCTACATCTACTTTTCATTCATTACATTAATTGACTACAACTGATAGATGAGAGCTACCGCTCAAGATCTGCGTTACAATTTCCAAAATATTTAAGAGCACTTATGTCTCTCCATATATTACATTAATGCTTCATCCTTCCAAATTCAAAACATCCTCAAAACGCATGTTGGTGCATATCCAGCTGTCCTTCTATTTTTGCGCTTGCTTACGA
This sequence comes from Picea engelmannii, assembly GCA_009831015.1. Taxonomy (NCBI): domain Eukaryota; kingdom Viridiplantae; phylum Streptophyta; class Pinopsida; order Pinales; family Pinaceae; genus Picea; species Picea engelmannii. The sequence goes on along the minus strand of ML779751.1, from coordinate 696,492 downwards.
TGCTCCCACATCAAGCATCAAGGAGAAGACACCCACAGAGTTGTTGAACACTCTATAATCTTAGCAAGGAATGCTTGAGCCGAAGTTGCCAAGAGGGCACATATACTCCTTCGAGGAATAAAGGGGAAGAGACATTTGAGGTCCGGGCAGTTGAAGCTCAAGGTTATACAAAGTTGTTGAATACTCTGGAGGAATACCTATGCAAGGAGTGCACCGGGCCAACACTCAAACAAAGTGTTGAAAGACAACCATTGGAAGGCTAGTCAAAGCACAAGGAGCGCACGTAGAGGTGAAATTGTTTCAAGTTTGAAATCTCAGGAAGTTGAGCACAGAAAGTGTCGGGAGAGCACCAGAAATTCATTTGAAGGAAGTAGAAGGACCGATACCCTTGGAGATTTGAGTGAGGAAAATATCAGGAGAGAAAGTGTTTTCAGAAGCACAGACAAGACCCAAAGTAGTCGGGTTCGTAGGAGAAAGATCAAAGGCCACAACCTTTGACACTTAGAAATTATTCCAAACTAGAAGAAGTCGTAAACTCAGGAGGAAGAGAAATAGTGGTCATTGGATCGACCACTGTGAAGAATATAGACCATTGGATCAGAGTCCAAACGGGAGGAACGAGTGCGCAGGAGAGGAACAGATCTCGTCCATTGAATCTGGGCACAAAGGACCAATAGTCGTTGCATCTGGAGGTAAGTGCATGAACTTGAGTTTCTTTAATCATACAAGAGAGAAGACTTGCGAAGTCCCGAATTCCCGAAGACAATTGAGACCATCCATCATCCATGGAAACAGGTGGAAGCATATCTAAGGGTTCAAGGAATCAGACTTCAGAATATTTGCAAGGAGCTGAGGGAAAACTCGCGAGGTCCGAAATCGCAAGGCAATCCTGGCTGCCCATTGAAGAAGGACATGTGGCAAGAGATCATATCTTCACTGATTCACAAAGAAGGAAAGCCAGAGGTAGGAGTAGTGGGAAATCGCGAAGTCCAAGTTTGTGAAAGTGATCACGGTCGTTGGTTGTGGAGAAAATGTGGATCGTCGATCTGACACGAGGGAAGTTTAGGGTTCAGATTTCAGAAGGAAGGAGCTAAGATATTATCGAAATACGTGAAGGGAGAAGTCCCGAAGAACTCGATAGTTGAGCCCCAGGTTATAGCTCGACACCATATTAAAGGGCTTGAAGGAAAGGAGCTAGTACTCATTGGTTTTGTAATTTGTTGATTCAGGTTTCAAGAAAAATAGAGATGGCAACTTGCAAAATCTATGAATCACAAATTCACGTAGGGAGGTGGCCCACGGTCACAACCCTAGGTCATGTGGAAGAAAGGGGATTAGTCAGAATAGCTATCACCCATTGGCGGTGAAAATTTGACCAGCGCTATGGAGAGGGCCTGCATGTCTCATACGACCTGTGACACGGAAAAAGGGCTTGTGTAAATGGATTTGGGGTTTAGAAGAGACCCAAAGAGTCAATCTGACTTAGTATCTTGATCGATCTTTGACCAGGAGCTTAGCAGCGCCCAAGGGGAGAAAGGGGGGGTCTGCATCATCCCTATTCTCAGGCTCTAACCTGAAGGAAGATACAACTCTCTGATTTTATGACCCCAACTAGAAGGAGGCTAAAACCCCCTAGGTTCTCCCGATAAAATCAAAAGGTGGCTACAACCACCTTTCCTTTCCCTATCCTATTGTTCTGAAATATAAATGTAGATCAACTGTCACATACTTTGCCACTATCACAACCTCTATCACAACTCTGTCATAATCACTGTCTCTGTCATTGTCACAACTCTATCATTATATCATCAACCATGTAAACCTATGCCATACCATACATCAAGTGTATACCAACATACATACTATCTCATGCATCAATCATGAATCAAAAGATACATCATCGTGAACAAGCATCAACCATGTACAACCTGTGGCATATACCATACCATCAACATGTGTATATTTGTACCATGTCATCAATGAAGAATATCTAACAACCTATGCATTCCCCTCATGCATATACCACCATATAGAATAGATATCCTTCAACCAAGTAAAAGTAGCTCAAAGATTTAAACTATAAGAACCAAATGAGTATTGTACCATATGTAAGACTATTTCTCACTTGGCCAACTATCCAACATATACCATGTCCAAGTACCACAACCATCACACCAAGAATTCCTCAATCACTCAGAACATAATAAGAAAATATAAGCATTAAAACAAACTAATAACTATACCAGAACTTTTGTAGTTGATCTTAACCTATAGAATGTTGGCTCGTGAACTTTCTTTCAGACTCTAGGGACCTGGTACCAAAATATAGTCAAATTATCATGAAATTTCTAGATGTACATGACTTTCTATTGAACTAGGTGGATATCAGTGGCCACCCACCTTTTCTGACTGGCCCAAAACAGTTTTCTGGCAATTTTGGCAATTTACTATTTTTAGCAGTTTTTAACTTCTGGGCCAATTTGAGGGCCCAAATGAAGGTTTTTTGAGATATAGGTTCTCAATTATGGCCTATTGCATGATTGAGGACCCAAAATGAATATCCTTGACGATGCCTTTCCAACGGGCTATCATACGCCTAAAACAAAGATCGTATGCAAAAGTTATGACCCCGAGAAGTTAATGCACTAACTTACCCAAATGGGGCCCACATGACTTTTGGCGCTTCATCTCCTAGGGTTAGATTTTTGGATGTCTAGAGTTTTTGGCATTCTTATTTATTGTAAAAAGGCCTTCATAGCCTCATTGTAATAATCTTCTTACAAATGCGAGTAGCTGTCACATCTCTTCTCAGAGATAAGCGGCCACCATTCTAGCGAGTCTTCACTCTGTATTTTTACAGTCTCTGTACATTTATTTGATTAATAGAAATCGTGTATTACTGTATTTCTGTGTTTATGGTTTCATCTCTAATACATTTATGTTATATTATTGAATATTTGCGATATCTCTATGCATTTCTTTATTATATCTCCGCTCTCATTTTATGTCGAAAATAATCTGGATCAGTGGTATCAGAGCAGGCTCCTCTTGATCGTTTTTCAGTGCATGTCCCCAACGAGGTCCGAGTATAGCAAGTTGGGTCTCGATCTTGTCTCTCTTGAAGATAGTCACTCTTACACACCCAAGAAACCCTCAATGGTGGAAGAAAAGAAAAATGACAGAGTAGATGATCTAATCAGTATGTTGCTTGAGCAAGCTCTCACGCGACAGAGGGACGAAATGATGGAGAATTTCTCCCAAATCCTTCAATGCCTACTGATAGTAATAGGCGCATATTCATCAAGCAGCCACTTTGGAATCACCTCACTGATCCGTAGGATCTTTTAAATGACTATGGTTGAGTTTTAATTTTGCATGCGTTAATTAACCATTTGAGAAACTTAGTGAAAGAATGAGGAAATAAGAGGAATTATAACAACCATATATACATATGTATATCTGAAATGAATAATAGACAGCAAACCATAAACACGCAGATTGATAATGGAGTTCAACACAAATTTTACCTACGTCTCCAGGCCTTTTCTCTGTGGGGGAGGCTTCTTTATTTATGTTCAAATGCTCAAAAGTACATCACTGCAATGCCAAATGGCTACAAGACTGATCTGGTCTTGTTCTCCCAGATCTCTAGAACCCTGCAAAGAAAATGGCACGCAAAACGGACGTCCGGAGCTCCCACAAATGGTCCGACAGCGTCTCCTCCTCAAAAGCTTCTCTGCATCAAACTGACTTTGGCTTGGCTTTTCTCCAGCATAACTCTGCTCTGACTGACTTCTCATAGCCTCAAACAGGCCTGGTTTATATAGACTTGAAGTTGGTTGCTCATCTTCAACTTCCTCCAAGAATTTGGCCTCCAAAAATGCCCAATATCCCCCAAAAATAGAGAGAATAAACTAAAAATAGGCATAAAAAACCCAAGAATAGCATAAAAACCCACTTTCATAAAGTTTATGGGCGCTAGGCCCCTGCATTGGCGCGCGCACCCTCCATGCTTGGTCGTATTGACTCCATATGGCCACGTGTCATGGTGCTGGCCCCTTTTCATTGGCTCCAGCCCCGGTCTCGTGGCACAATAATAGGCCCACGGGCCAAACGTTAAAACCCTCCGCGCTATATGTTTGGTAACTACCCGGTTCTATGGGGATCCACCCAGAATCGTGGGCTATCCCACCAAAATGTGTCACGCTCCCGATTCAATGGTATGGTCGTATGCGTTTGCGCCGAGGGTTGGGGCTAGGCCCCAGCCCTTTTCCTGCCGGTTTAAACTTTAAAACGAAAACATATATAATTTTCGCCGAATGGTTTACAAGTACTACTGGCCGCCCGGGTGGCTAGCCCATTCTACCAGTTCGTTCACCCACCGGGAGGTCACGGGTTCGACCCCCGACGACATACCAAAAACAATTTTACATTTAACCAATAACCAATCATGGGGTACCACGTGGCAGCCCACGACTGGGCCACGTGTCACCTTTCCAACCAACCGGTGAATGCCATGCGTCAACTGATGATTCGCCACATCGCCTGCAACGTCAACTGTCCATACTGCCTTGTCACCTGCCGTGTCATCCCTGCCATGTCATCTGATGACGTCACCTATGCCACATGTCACCCTTTCAGTGGTGACACATGTCACCTCGAGATTGGTCCAACTGTATGCCCAAACGATCAAATCTGCATGCCATGCGTCACTCCCTGGAGCTGCCACGTGTCATTGTACAGACCTGCCACATGTCACTGTACGGACCTGCCACGTCAGCATCCGTACAGACTGTATGGACTGCACAATCATCAATTTTTTCTGCCTGTTTGACCTTTCGGACAGAATGTGATATCTTCTCCATACGAAGCCCGTTTGACAAAGTAAATATACCACCGGAATCAGGAAGACGAGACGGATGCAATGGCATAGGTGTCGTCGCATTCTGAGTACTTTCATTTTTGAGAATTTTTCAAGCCCTATTAGGCTTTTGGATCTGATTTTGGATCACACCTCCCCACAAAAAGACCTTTTGGTCCCCAAAAGGTTACTGACCAGTCAACAAGCTCGGGATAGGCCACCCAACTTACTCTCTGTCTTTGAACTCTGTCCTGTGCACCTGTCTCATCAAGATCAACTGTAATACAATCATGACAATTGACAGTATATTATTAGCCATTGCAACCCTGTTACATCTTACTGAAGCCACTATCATCCATGTATAAAACATTGCTAATGAAAGCATCAAAAAGATGACTGCAAATGAACTGATGTACTTGAAGTATCTGCATGACATGAGCTTATCTTGAAGCAACTTATGATTGATTTTCCATTCAAAAACCATGTCTTGTTCTTGCTTAAGATCTATTACTTCATTTGAAACAATTATTGGTTTTCTTACTTGCACTGCCTTCGTTAATTGTTCCCTTGTTTGAAGTGTTTTATTTTCTTTAACATGATGAGCATGAACCACAAAATCATGACCTTCTTTAGTGAATTGATATTGATTCTTTGTTCTGTAGAAGATCTCCTTACGATCATATAAATATGGGCTACCTAAGACCATTCCACATTCTTTTAACGACACAACATCACAAGTTACTTCGTCCACATACTTAGATGAAATTGCAAATTTGATTGTGCACTGCTTTGTTATGTGCATCTGATGATGATTACTTATCCATTTAAGTGTGTAAGGCTTATGATGAGTTTGTGTTTTTAACCCCAATTTCTTAACCAATTCTTATGAGATTAGATTAGATTGAGATCCACTGTCGATTAATGTGTCTATCTTAGTGTGTCGCATGATTACCCTTATATGAAACAACTTGCTTTTACAATCAATGTCTTCACCAAATTTACCTGTCATACCAACCAATGAAATCTTTGACTCATCACCTGAATCYRATCCCAAGTMTGTRGGYTTTGWTGTCGTTGTTGCCACTGTTTGCACTCCCTTCTTTTCTTTGAACCACTTTGGCCTCTTCTCGGGATGCAACTGCCAACATTTGTCCTCATCATGTCCCTCTTTCTTGCAATGCTTGCAAGTGGGCTTTCCTTCCTTCTTTGTCATAGCATTTGTATTCTTTCCATTGCCATGCCTTTTCCTCTTGTCTTCTTTCTTTGAAAATGACGATTCCCCTGACACACCTGCTTTCCCTGCTTCAATATATGTAGCTTGAACAGAAACCTCATCAAGGTTAGTGGGTCCAAACATGAAAACAATGTTTCTNATGCCTTTTCCTCTTGTCTTCTTTCTTTGAAAATGACGATTCCCCTGACACACCTGCTTTCCCTGCTTCAATATATGTAGCTTGAACAGAAACCTCATCAAGGTTAGTGGGTCCAAACATGAAAACAATGTTTCTAATATGCGTAGGTGAACCTCCTATATACTTCATAAGGGTTTCTTGTGTTTGCAAAGGAATGTCTAACATTAATGCCATTTTTCTAAATCCATCGGTGTATTCTTGCACTGATTGTCCTTTTCTTAGTTTTAAAGATTGCCATTCAATTAATTCTTTTTCTTTATAACCCAAAGGATAAAACTGTTTCCTAAGTGTAGAAATGAAATTCTTCCATGATGGAAATACTTTACCCACATCTTGTGTTCCTTTTTGCAGCTTGCTTTGCCACCAGATAAGAGCTGTACCTGCAAGTCTCAAAGATGCCAACTTAATTTACGTGGCCTCATCCTTGATCTGCTGAACACTGCAGTATACCTCCATCTGTCTGATCCAGTTATCAAGTTTTTTTGCATTTACTTCACCATCATATATGGGCAACTCAAATTTTACATCAAGTTTTAACAATGGCATTTCATGTTTATTCTTATGAACATTTTTCTTCTCATTAGATTTAGAACTTGAACTTGAACTTGAAGAAGAAGAAGAAGAAGAAGGTGTTGATGGAGGTGAAGGAGGAATGTGAGGATGGTCCTCTTCCTCTTCACTTTTTCCCTTTGAATAATTACCCAAAATTGGTCGCTTCCATTCTAAATAATCTTCGTACAAAACTGTCACCATCTCCGACATAGCATGGAATGTTTTCTGGAACTCTTTCTCATCTTGAGAAATCCCTTCTTCCGATGCCATCTTCTCACTGTGAGAAGCTCTTTTTCTCAATCCAATTAATGGATTTTATACAACAATCTCACCTTCACCACACTGTAGCTTTTCCCTGGTTAACATGCAAAACTCAAATCCAAACGTCAACTAGCTCTGATACCACTTGATCCGTAGGATCTTTTAAATGACTATGGTTGAGTTTTAATTTTGCATGCGTTAATTAACCATTTGAGAAACTTAGTGAAAGAATGAGGAAAGAAGAGGAATTATAACAGCCATATATACATATGCAGATCTGAAATGAATAATAGACAGCAAACCATAAACACGCATATTGATAACGGAGTTCAGCACAACTTTTGCCTACGTCTCCGGGCCTTTTCTCTGTGGGAGAGGCTTCTTTATTTCTGTTCAAATGCTCAAAATTACATCGTTGCAATGCCAAATGGCTACAAGAATGATCTGGTCTTGTTCTCCCAGATCTCTAGAACCCTGCAAAGAAAATGACATGCAAAACGGACGTCCGGAGCTCCCAGAAATGGTCCGACAGCGTCTCCTCCTCAAAAGCTTCTCTGCATCAAACTGACTTTGGCTTGGGTTTTCTCCAGCATAAATCTGCTCTGACTGACTTCTCATAGCCTCAAACAGGCCTAGTTTATATATCCTTGAAGTTGGTTGCTCATCTCCAACTTCCTCCAAGAATTTGGCCTCCAAAAATGCCCAATATCCCCCAAAAATAGAGAGAATAAACTAAAAATAGGCATAAAAAACCCAAGAATAGCATTAAAACCCACTTTCATAAAGTTTATGGGCGCTAGCCCCCTGCATTGGCTCATGCACCCTCCATGCTCGGTCGTATTGACTCCATATGGCCACACACCATGGCGCTGGCCCCTTTTCATTGACTCCAGCCCCGGTCTCGTGGCGCAATAATAGGCCCATGGCCCAAACGTTAAAACCCTCCGCGTTATATGTTTGGTAACTGCCCGGTTCTATGGGGATCTGCCCGGAATCATGGGCTGTCCCGCCAAAATGTGTCGTGCTCCCGGTTCAATGGTATGGTCGTATGCGTTTGCATCGAGGGCTGGGGCTAGGCCCCAACCCTTTTCCCGCCGGTTTAAACTTTAAAACGAAAACGTATATAATTTTCGCCGAATAGTTTACAAGTACTACTGGCTGCCCGGGTGGCTAGCCCGTTTTTCCAGTCCATTCACCCACTGGGAGGTCACGGGTTCAACCCCCGGTGACATACCAAGAACAATTTTACATATAACCAATAACCAATCATGGGGTGCCATGTGGTAGCCCACGACTAGGCCACATGGCACCTTTCCAAACAACCAGTGAATGCCACGCGTCAACTGATGATTCGCCCACGTTTCTTACCACGTCAACTATCTATACTACCTTGTCACCTGCCACGTCAGCCCTGCCACGTCATCTGATGACGTCACCCGTGCCACGTGTCACCCTTTCAGTGGTGACACGTGTCACCTCGGGATTGGTCCAAATGTACGCCCAAACGATCAAATATGCATGCCACATGTCACTCCCTAGAGCCACCACGTGTCGTTGTATGGACCTGCCATGTGTCGCTGTACGAACCTACCACGTCAGTGTCCATACAGACTGTACGGACTGCACAATCATTAATTTTTTTTGCCTGTTTGACCTTTCAGACAAAATGCGATATCTTCTCCATACGGAGCCCGTTTGACAAAGTAAATATACCACCGAAATCAGGAAGACGAGATGGACGCAATGGAATAGGTTTCGTTGCATTCTGAGTACTTCCATTTTTGAGCATTTTTCAAGCCCTATTAGGCTTCTGGATCTGATTTCGGATCACTCACCTTTCAAGGTACAATTTAATTTTGATATTCTTGTATTTGAAGGATAGATAGATGCAAAAATCCCTAGACAAATGGTTAAATCTACTAGAAGGTTATTTATTTGTTCACAATTTTTCTGACAGAGAAAATATCACCTTCACACTCCTTAAATCTCTCCCTCATATCAAACATTGGTGGGAAACTTACTGGGAGAAAAGTTCCACATAGGAGTCTGGAATATATGGGGTCGAGCCCAGTTGAGATTTTTTTGTGGATGCGGTAAAGGAACAGTATTACCCTGTTGGCAACTATGAGGACCAGTACATGAGATGGACCACACTACGGCAAGAGAGGGGCCAAGAAATTCTAGAGTTCACTAATACCTTCCATACCTTGGGCACCAAGATGGGTATCAAAGACTCTGAACGACATTTGGTTCTGAAATACCGTGGGGTTGTACATAGATACATTCAAACTGAAATGGATTTTCTAGACATCTCATCACTCGGTGTTGCTTATCGATATGTTGTTAAAATCGAGCAGAAATTTAAGCACCAGAACAAATGGGATTTTGGATCTGTAAATCTGCAACAACCAAAGTATGACAAAGATGACCCTAACAAATAGTCTCCCAAAAACAAGTCCAAGCCACAAGAAAATAAGGGTCACGGGAAGACAAAGAAGGACACCGAAAAATGGTGTGATTTCCACAAAATCCCCTGGCACAACACCGATGAATGTCGCTCAAAACAATCATTGGTGGCCGAGATCAAAGACAAGGAGACGAACCCTGATTCAGAATCTGATTCTGAAAATACTGGTAAAAGACAGATCATTGATGCAAACCCCACTGCTATTTTCGCGACCCAGCAATTCAACCAGAATAACCAATAGATCCTGAAGAGGGGGAGCACCTTTTTCATTCACAGATGTGGGTGAAGGGGACCCCGCTGCATTTTATTGTTGATAGTGGAAGTCATAAGAACCTCATCTCAGTAGAGGTCATCAAACAGTTGGGATTGTCGACAACACCACACTCACAGCCATACAACATCGGGTGGCTTCACCAAGGATGAGATCTTCATGTCAGCCAATAATGTTGATTGTCATATGGAATCCAACCCTTCAAGGATGAGGTATTATGTAATGTTTCCCAACTGGATGTTTGTGATGTTCTCTTGGGCCAACCATATATGTGGAAACGCCATGTTGTTTATGAGTCTTTACCCCATAGTGTCATTGTTTCTCTGGGGGGTCATCTCTACAGAATACCAGAGGTAGTTCTGACTACTGTTCCACCTAAAAAGTGTCGCAAGGTAGTATCTCATACTGTGAAATTTAGCTTCTTCACAATATGTTCAAAAGGGGAGCAGAAGGACACTGGAACCACTACACCCTCGCCCCAAGCACCTTCTATCCAACAGAAGCAAGTTGACAAGGTTGTAGAAAAGAACAAAGATTCCTTTTGCACACCATCCTCTCATGTATCCCAACTTGCTGAACAACCTCAGCCTCAATAGGTTCGTGACAGACTTCCACAAACTGAGCAGCACGACGTCTCTAGTAAGGCAAGCAGCTCACCTAGATGCAGATTCAACAAATGCTTTTCCCTCTCCCCTGGGAACTCAATGCAATGGATACCATTTATTCCTAAGGAGGGAGGATTGATCTAGGTGGATATCAGTGGCCTCCCACCTTTTTTGACTGGCCCAAAACAGTTTTCTGGTAATTTTGGTAATTTACTATTTTTAGCAGTTTTTAACTTCCTGGGCCAATTTGAGGGCCCAAATGAATGTTTTTCATGATCGAGGTTGTCAATGATATCCTACGGAAAAATTGATGCCCCAAAATGAATTTCCTCGATGATATCTTTCCAACAGGCTATCATATTCCTAAAATGGAGATCGTATGCAAACGTTACGACCCCGGGAAGTTAATGCACTAACTTACCCAAACAGGGCCTACATGACTTTTGGCGCTTCATTTCCTAGGGTTAGGTTTTTGGATGTCTAGAGTTTTTGGAATTCTTTTTTATTGTAAAAAGGCCTTCATATCCTCATTGTAATCATCTTCTTACGAATGCGAGTAGCCATCACATCTGTTCTCAGAGATAAGCTTCCACCATTCTAGCGAGTCTTCACTCTGTATTTTTACAGTCTTTGTACATTTATTTGATTAATAGAAATCGTGTATTACTATATATCTGTGTTTATGGTTGCATCTGTGATACATTTATGTTATATTATTGAATATCTGTGATATCTCTGTGCATTTCTTTATTATATCTCTGCTCTCATTTCGTGCCGAAAATAATCTGGATCAGTGGTATGAGAGCAGGCTGCTCTTGATCATTTTTCAGTGCATGTCCCTGACGTGGTCCGAGTATAGAAATTTGGGTATTGAGCTTGTCTCTCTTGAAGAGAATTGCTCTTGCACACCCAAGAAACCCTCAATGGAGGAAGAAAAGAAAAATGATGGAGCGAACGATCCTATCAGTCTGTTGCTTGAGCAAGCTCTCACGCAATAGAGGGATGAAATGATGGAGAATTTTTCCCACATCCTTCAACGCCTGCCAATAGCAGCAAGCACATCTTCATCAAGCGACTACTTTGGAAGAACCTCTCCTTTCAAGGTACAAGTTAATTTTGATATTCCTATATTTGAAGGATAGATAGATGCAAAATCCCTAGACAAATGGTTAAATCTGCTAGAAGGTTATTTCTCTGTTCACAATTTTTCTGAGAGAGAAAAGATCACCTTCGCACTCCTTAAAGTTCTCCCTCATGTCAAACATTGGTGGGAAACTTACTGGGAGAAAATTTCCATAGAGGAGTCTGGAATATATGGGGTCGAGCCCAGTTGGGATTTTTTTGTGGATGCGGTAAAGGAACAATATTACCCTGTTGGAAACTATGAGGACCAGTACATGAGATGGACCACACTAGGGAAAGAGAGGGGCCAAGCAGTTCCAGAGTTCACCAATACCTTCCATACCTTTCCCACCAAGCTGGGTATCAAAGATTCCGAACGACATTTGGTTCTAAAATACCGTGGGGCTCTACATAGATACATCCAAACTGAAATGGATTTTCTGGACATCTCATTAGAAATTTAAGCACCAGAACAAATGAGATTTCGGATCTAGAAATCGAGCAGAAATTTAAGCACCAGAACAAACGGGATTTCGGATCTATAAATCCGCAACAACCAAAGTATGACAAAGACGGCCCTAACAAACAGTCTCCCAAAAACAAGTCCAAGCCACAAGAAAAGAAGGGTCACGGGAAGACAAAGAAGGACACCAAAAAATGGTGTGATTTCCACAAAATCCATTTGCACAACACCGATGAATGTCGCTCAAAACAATCATTGGTGGCTGAGATCAAAGACAAGGAGCCAGACCCTTATTCATAATCTGATTCTGGAAATACTGGTAAAAGACAGATCATTGATGCAGACCCCACTTCTATTGTCGTGACTACAACAATTCAACCAGAAGAACCAACAGATCCTAAAGAGGGGGAGCGCCTTTTTCATTCACAGATGTGGGTGAAGGGGACCCCGGTGCATTTTATTGTTGATAGTGGAAGCCAGAAGAACCTCATCTCAGTAGAGGTCATCAAACTGTTTGGATTGTCGACAACACAACACCTGCAACCATACAACATCGGGTGGCTTCGCCAAGGACTCAATCTTTGTGTCAGCCAACAATGTCGATTGTCATACGGCATCCAACCCTTCAAGGATGACGTATTATGTGATGTTGCCCCACTGGATGTCTCTGATGTTCTCTTGGGACAACTATATTGTTGTAGGTGAATCCCGTTGCGGACAAGTGGATTCCCTCTTGGTCTCTAGACTCCTAAGGCCAAGACAAAAAATTTCTTAACATGGACACTGACTTCATTTTAGATCTAATCAAGATAATAAAAGAAAGAGAAGGAGAAAGACGTGTACTTTATTAGCGACATTTGTCCTTGCAAATTCCAGGCTGAGCTTTGATCCTGAGATCCTTGATAGGTCCTATAAAACAAACAAAGGTACAAAAGACTTCCTACTCTACTGAGATTAGCTCAAACATAGATCCATTTACTGCAGACAAACTCATGTGGAACAAGCATAAGTTTGAAAGAAACAAGCCAAGCATTGATTATTAATGAGAACAAGTAAAAGTACTTACAATCCTTTGAATGAAGGTGCAATAGCTTCTTCCAGTTCTCCTTTTCCAACCCCTTTTCTCAAGTAATCTACACTGATTGCTTTAATGACATCTCATTCATGAGATCATAAGTTTGATGTAATTCTCAATCTCCATACGTCAATACCATCTTATGAGATCATAAGTTAGGTATAATTATCAAGTCTTTCATGTAACTTTCACCATGAGAAGGCCTCCTTATATAACCTTGGAGAGGTCCAACCACTTGAGAGATCTTTGGGATAATTTGAGGATTCCTCTCCTTCAGTTGAGGATCTTCCCTAAGATCATGCCTTGACCATCTATTCAAATTGAACTACCTTCAGGAATTGAGGGATTCTTCCTTGATTTGCCTCAACAAACCCAGAATTTGCCAAAAAAAGGGTAGCGCTCCCCCAAAAGGGTGCAAAGGGTGCTCAAACACTCCCCCAAAGAGGCTCAGGGAGAACTAGCTCTCCTTGATAGTGGGTATGGGAGCGCTCCTCTCCAAAATCCATTTTGTTTGTGGTTTTCTCAATGGCAAAAGGTTTGTACTCCCTGTCAAGTGACTTCTCTTCTTCAAAACTAGTATTTGGGGTGGCTTAAGTGTCTTTGTGATTTCGTTAGAGGTATGACATAGGCAAGATGGAAATATACTATTTGTGACACTTGCAACACTTGTATTCAAGATGCGACACTTGCGAACAAGATGCGACACTTACAACACTTGTAATGACGACACTTGCGACACTATCAAAGTGAGTAATTTTGAGGTGTAACAGATTTCCCCCCAAAGTATGAAGTTAGAAGATGATGATGACTGAATTAATTTGTAGACTTTTTTGAGAAAGGGTATGGATGCAGAGAAACCAGAAAAGATGCACACAACCATCAAACAAATATTATGACATGTTTCAAACCCAAGGCAGACATACCTATGATTGAGTAATAAAGATGTTTTAGGTATGGCCGCCATAAAATACACTGTGGATCCATAATTATATTGAAAAAATGGTATAGCCACTGCAGATACAATGTGGATCTATACTCCTATGACCTGAACTGATCATAGCCATGAAGAATACACAGTGGATCTATGAGATGACAATGCATAGCCACGACCAATACAAAGTGGATCTATGTAACAGTATATGTCTCATAGTTTAAAATAACTCCTTTGCAACCTGGGCAAAGTATACATAAGAGTGATGACACTCAACCCAGGGTCTTCTTACCGATCCCGATGTAGTACGAATCTAACCATGCAAATAGATGTCCTGATGTCGAACATGACATAAACCACTTGATTACCGGTCAATGATGTAAACTGTTAACAAGCACGAGGGAGATCACCATTAATGTCAATTATTCCCAAGGTACTCTAGTACATTCCAACGAATGCGAGTGAATGAGCTGAATTCAAACATCCATGGAATCATCCGATTAGGGGTCAATGATTTAAACCCACTATCAGACGCGAGGAGGCCTGCCATTGAGGCATGCATGTCCCAAGGTAATAACTAGTTTCTAAGTCTAACTCCTAGATAATGTGTTGAAGTCGAAAGGAATAGACTCGTCAAAGGAGGGCCTTGATGTATCCCCCATAAATGACATGAAACTGACACAAAGATGTAATTGGTAGATCAAATGAACATGGACTGACATGGGTATTGAAACAGGATATTTGTGATGGATGACTCTCGATGCAGATACTTCCCTTGAACACTAAGGCACAATAGCCAAAATGTGACATGGACCAAAACATGATGATGCAGTGGATGTTGTGACTTTCGTCAGGTGACCCAAAGGAGTAAAATAAAATCAAAGGATCGGCTCAGTGCAGAGGTTCAGCAGATTAAAATTCATGCAAAGACAAAATGTCATGTTCCAGGGAGATCGTAAGGGTTACTGGTGGTGTTCTCAAAAAGCTTCTTGGCTTGCTTCTTTCAATCTTTTCCCCCATCCAAATAGACGAGTACCTCTTTTTAATTTAACGAGCTCGAGGAGGGTAACACATGCTCGATATGACTCACCTTTCATAAGTCCCTCTTCCTTTGTTTAACGAACTGGAAGAAGTAAGGGTTCAATCCCATATGGGCCCTTCAATGTATGATTGTTTAACGAGTCCAGAGAAGGTAAACTCGGTGGTTTTTCATATTTATAGAGTCTGAAAACAACTTAAAGACGACTCCAATGTTGTCCTTGTTCGTGATGTTAGTCCTGTGAGGATGAAAAAGAGATAAATTATAACTCGAAATATGCCCTTTCAAACCTTTTAACGAGTGGGAAAGGAATCAAGATCACTCGGCAATATTTTCATGTTTAGAGAGTCTAAAAAGATCTTAAAGACGACTCCAAGGGGTTCCTTTTTCGTATATCCATGCAAGTCTGAAAAAAGTGATAAAAGTCTACTTAGTTACATTCTCATGTTTTTTCGAGCACGAGAAAGAACAAAGACTAAGATTGGTATGCCCCTAGCATGAAAGCTAGTGGCTTAGCTCTAGAATGATCATCAAAGGCTGGAGACATGCCCTCCAAGCTTCAATTCATTCACCGACTATGAGGTTGTCACCAATTTCTCTACTATATGGAGAAAAAGGATAAGGGTGGATGAAATGAAGGTTCAAGAGAGGTGACTATTTCATTTTTTAACGAGCTTGCTACATAGAGGAAAACTATGCTCAAAGCTTCTGTTTCATTTTTTAACGAGCTTTCTACATAGAAGAGAAAATATGCTCGTGGAATCTCCTTGATCATGGCTTCCAAGAGAATAACACTCTGGAAGAACACCATGTAAAGGGACAAAACTTGGTCATGGCTTCCAAGAGATCTTCACTGGATGGAAGAAAATCACTCTAGAAGGAACACATGTTGAGGGTCGCGACAGGGGTAAGGAGATCACGCTCCAATAGCCCTACTGAAGAGATTACCATGTCAACTACTGGATCCAAATCATCGAAAATTGAAAGCATGGGAGAGAACGCCACATAATTGACATGCGGCAGGGGCGATACTGTCGTCATATAAGAACCATTCAAGGAGGTAATCCAGTTAGGACCGATGAAGGAAAGTTGATTAATAGTCTCAATTATTCCATCATGAGGGAAAGATATCACACGAAAAAGAGTGTACACAATAGCTTTCATGGAATAAACATAATCTCGCCCAAGGAGTAAAGAAAAATCCAAGGGGTCTCGGACTACCATGACATCAATAAAGACAGTTTTCCCTCCCAAAGTTATTGGAAAATGAGGAAGGGTCCCTAAAGGTTGACTAGTTCATATGTTAAAAGATAATAGATTATGTGTAACCGATGCAAGCTGAGGACAACCCAAAGCATGCCAAGTAACAGAGGAAAAAATACTAACAGATGCACCTTCATCTATCAGCGTTTGAGGAACGTCCCGACCACAAACCTGTAATGTAATCTGGAAAGGAATGTGAGAGGGAAGACGAGGTCCAGTTAGCGCACCCCAATCAAAAAGGATGGCCTCATTGCTTGGAGGGGGTTTCACAGGAGAATGAGGACTCTCTAGAGGGAGAGTAGGATCGACCGATGATGGGATCAGATTGACCACGCTGGCACTCTTCAGAGGAAGAGTAGGATTGACTGATGATGTAATCGGAGCAATCACTTTGGCACTCTTTGGATGAAGGGTGGGACTGACCGAGGAAGGGACTAGATTAGT
The DNA here is from genome assembly GCA_009831015.1 of Picea engelmannii. Taxonomy (NCBI): domain Eukaryota; kingdom Viridiplantae; phylum Streptophyta; class Pinopsida; order Pinales; family Pinaceae; genus Picea; species Picea engelmannii. The sequence continues at coordinate 679,726 of ML779751.1, read as the reverse complement.
CACTTTGGCACTCATCAAAGGAGGAATGGGATTGATCGATGACATAACCAGATCGACCACTTGGGTTTCATTCTCCAAGGGGAGGATGGGGTTGACGAGCGAAAATGGATCGACCACTTTGGTGTCACTCTCTAACGGGAGAGTGGGGTCAACCGAGGATGAAAACGGATTGACTACTTGGGTTACACTCTTGTGATGAAGAGTAGGGATGATCAATGACAGAATTGGATCATGTACTTGGGTTTGTGGTTCAATCGAGGATGAAACTAGATTGACCACCTGATCAACCGCACTGACCAGGGATGGAACCATATTGACCAGTCCATCAACTAACGATGGTTTGGGGGAAATCTTACGATAACCTTTTGGAAGTTGAAGTTTTTCCAAAAGAGAAGAAGCCTCGTCCATGCAAGGACAAAGGTGAGAATAATGATCACCTTTGCATAACATACAAGGGAATTTGACTTTTGTCTTCTTCTTACCAACCTTAACATTGCTAGTGGATGGAGTATCACCAGCATGACCAGCAGAGGCCAATGACATGGAGGAACACATTTCTAAGACCTTGGGAATACCAGGGAAATCCCTCAAAAAGTTGTTACCCTTACAAAGACTGCAAGGGAATTTGGGTTTCAGATTCTTCGTTTTAATCTTGTTGACCTCATCAACACTTCCAATACTATTAACAATAGTTGGCTACTTGGATCCAACATCTGATGTTGTTGGAGCCTTGGTCCTTTTCGGGCTCTTCTTCTTCTTCTCTTTCTGTTTCTTATTCTTCTGATCAACCTGGCTACTTGCTTTAGAGCTTTCACTAGGCGAAGAAGGAGAAAGGAAAGGAGAATTAATGGGTGAAGAAGGTGAAAATTAAACATGAGGTTGATGTGTGGGTGGTGTACTGACATCTAAAGTATTAGGTGCAATTGAAACATTGGGAGGATTCGATATCACCGGAGTGGGGAACAACCAAACCGATAATCCGATGGTGAGTCCCGGAAGACTCAGTGTGGCAATGTACGGAGGACCAAAGTTTCCAAAAGAAGGAAAGGTATAAGGTTCCCTAGGAGAAGGGGTTCCTCCATTGGTACTCTCAGTATTTGATGCCATTAACAATGACTCGACCTAAGGTCCACTAAGTAACACAACCAACACACACTATGAATCTGAGAAGCAAACAATCAAACAAAACCTTCCTACAATGAAACCACTAGTTGGTGATGAAATCCAATGTCGCAAGATCAAAATAGGAAGAGGCAGGGATAGAGTGGGTGGATCATTTACGATGGCGACCTTATTAATGGACTTATGCCTTGGTGCAAGCTTCCACACAGTAATTGTGGATTTACCCTCCAAGGATCTCGAGTGAGTTTGACCAACATCCGTTCCAGGTACAGTGAGACTTCCCTTCACCATCACCTTGTGTGAGACCCTAAAGATTATGGCTACTAAGGTCACCAATTCATATTCAGCCCCTGGACAGGTACAGTTGAAAATCCGATCCGAACGTATGGGTAGGATAACAAGTCCGAAATCAACTCGAGAGGTTCCCACACGTAATCATGGGTATACCCTCAAGTGACCCCCCAATATACGATCCAACCACTACAAACAGTTGAAACACGGAGGGATAATCTCCGTAACTCACCTGAATGTGACCTCGTACGTAACCCCTGTGTGAGAGGAGGATCCCAGAAAGCCTATACGACAATTGGATTTTCTCTCCCTATCGCAATATGCTAAGTTTGTTTGATATCTTTGGAAAGTTATCCTTTCAACCTATTCCAAAGCCCTACACCTTAAACTAATGTAGGTTTTCTAACAAAGATGTAAAAAGTATGATAAATTTTAGTTAAGCATTGATTTTAGTGGTTTTTGTTTACTCATAGGTATATGAGAGTGAAGACTGATGATATTATGACTTAGTTCCCAAAACATGCATAAGAAATGATAAGCAATCTTTTCTTTCAATGAATGTCTAATTAAGGGAAGGAGAAGGAGTTTCATTTCACTGTCAAACACCAAGATGAAATGACCTCATGTAATAGTCCTCAATAAGGAAACCAATGCAATGCTAAAATGTTTGTATGTGATTGATAACCAGTATATGTAAAGCTTATTATGCTAATCAGACTTCAAGATTTGTGAGATTTAAGAAATCTGGAAGAAAACTTCACATAAACCAAAAGACACCCTTGTTGTGATCAAACAAGAAACTGAGAACCAAAAAATCAAAAGGAAGGAGAAAGAGCTTATAAAAGATGACTCAAATATCAGAAAGAAAAGTACAAAATACCTTTGAAACCCCTTACAAAGTTTTCACTCATTCAGATAAACGAGAAGAAAACGACAAATTGACTCCAAATCATGAAGGACAAAAAGTTATTGCAAAGTAAAGACAAATGTCAAAAAAATCCAAACAAAAGAGGATGAATCCTTAGAAAACAAGGTATTGAAGGCCAATAACAAGATGGACTAAGAGTATCATACCCTGAGCAAATGCAAAAAGAAAAAACTGAACCCGAAAATTGAAAAACTAGAGGGTTTTTCACTGAAAATGGGATAGCAATCTGGTGTAAGGGGTAATAGAGTGCTCCAACACTCTCTGTAAGACCACCAGGGAGTGTTGGATCTCTACTAACAAGGGAAAGGGAGAGATTTTCTACAAAATCTCAAAAAAATGCCTAGAAACTCAGAAAATCAAGGAAATTCAGTCAATCAGGGTGATCCTGATGACATAAAGAGGCAAACAAATAAATATAAGAATAAAAAGACAATGTGGAGAATATCAAATTAGTGGGAAAAGGGCCAAAACAAGATCTGGGAATGGAAACAAAAATCAGAGCCCCATCCTCAGTGGAGTAGCCAATTTATGTTGTAGGTGAATCCCCTTGCGGACAAGTGGATTCCCTCTTGGTCTCTAGATTCCTAAGGCCAAGACAGAAAAGTGATTAACATGGACACTGACTTCCTTTTAGATATAATCAAGCTAATAAATGAAAGAGAAGGAGAAAGATCTATACCTTATTAGCGACATTTGTCCTTGAAAAGTCCAAGTTGAGCTTTGATCCTGAGCTCCCTGATAGGTCCTGTAAAACAAAAAAAGGTACAAAAGACTTCCTACTCTACTAAGATTATCTCAAACATAGATCCATCTACTGCAGACAAAATCATGTGGAATAATCATAAGTTTGAAAGAAACAGGACAAGCATTGATTATTAATGAGAACAAGTAAAGGTACTTACAATCCTTTGAATGAAGGTGCAACAGCTTCTTCCAGTTCTCCTTGTCCAACCCCTTTGATTAAGTAATCTACACTGATTGATTTAATGAAATCTCATTCATGAGATCATAAGTTTGATGTAATTCTCAATCTCCATATGTCAATACCTTCTTATGAGATCATAAGTTAGGTATAATTCTCAAGTCTTTCCTGTACCTTTCACCATCAGAAGGCCTCCTTATATAACCTTGGAGAGGTCCAACCACTTGAGAGATATTTGGGATAAGCTGAGGATTCCTCTCCTTCAGTTGAGGATCTTACCTAAGATCATGCCTTGACCATCTATTCGAATCCAACTACCTTCAGGAATTGAGGGATTCTTCCTGATTTGCCTCAACAAACCTGGAATTTGCCAAAAAAAAGGGTAGCGCTCCCCCAAAAGGGTGCACAGGGCGCTCAAACACTCCCCCAAAGAGGCTTAGGGAGAACCAGCACTCCCTAACAGTGGGTAGGGGAGTGCTTCTCTCCAAAATCCATTTTTTTTGTGGTTTTTTCAATGGAAAAAGGTTTGTACTCCATGTTAAGTGACTTCTCTTCTTCAAAACTAGTCTTTGGGGTGTCTTAAGTGTCTTTGTGATTTCGTTAGAGGCACGACATAGGAAAGATGGAAGTATATTGTTTGTGACACTTGCAACACTTGTAGTCAAGATGTGACACTTGCAGACAAGATGTCACACTTACAACACTTGTAATGACGACACTTGTGACACTATTGAAGTGAGTAATTTTGAGGTGTAACACATATATGTGGAAGCGCCATGTTGTTTATGAGTCTCTACCCCACAGTGTCATTGTTTCTCTAGGTGGACATATCTACAGAATACCAGAGGTAGTTCTGACTACTGTTCCACCTAAAAAGTGTCACAAGGTAGTATCTCATACTGCAAAATTTAGCTTCTTCACAATATGTTCAAAAGGGGAGCAGAAGGACACTGGAACCACTACAGCCTCGCCCCAAGCACCTTCTATCCAACAAAAGTAGGTTGAAAAGGATGAAGAAAAGTGAAAATATTCCTTCTGCACATCGTCCTCTCATATATCCTGACTTGTTGAACAACCTCAACCTCAACAGGTTCGTGACAGACTTCCACAAACTGAGCAACGTGACGTCTCCAGCAAGGCAAGCAGCTCACCAAGTTGCAGATTCAACAAATGCTTTTCCCTCTCCCCCGGGAACTCAACACAATGGAGACCATTTCTTCCTAAGGAGGGAGGATTGATCCAGGTGGATATCGGTGGCCACCCACCTTTTTCGACTAGCCCAAAACAATTTTCTGGCAATTTTGGCAATTTACTATTTTTAGCAGTTTTTAACTTTCGGGGCCAATTTGAGGGCCCAAATAATTTTTTTTAGCGATATAGGTTCTCAATGATATCCTACAGCATGATTAAGTCACCAAAATTAATCTCCTCAATGATACCTTTCTAACGGGCTATCATACGCCTAAAACGAAGATCGTATGCAAAAGTTACGACCCTGGGAAGTTAATGCACTAACTTACCCAAACAGGGCCCACATGACTTTTGGCGCTTCATCTCCTAGGGTTAGGTTTTTGGATGCCTAGATTTTTTGGCATTCCTTTTTATTGTAAAAATTCCTTTAGAGCCTCATTGTAATCATCTTCTTATGAATAAGAGTAGCCATCACATCTCTTCTCAGAGATAAGTTGCCATCATTCTAGCGAGTCTTCACTCTGTATTTTTATAGTCTCTATATGTTTCTTTGATTAATAGAAATCATGTATTACTATATATTTGTGTTTATGGTTGCATATTTGATACATTTCTGTTATATTATTGAATATCTGCGATATCTTTGTGCATTTCTTTATTATATCTTCGCTCTCATTTCATGCCGAAAATAATCCGGATCATCCTTTCTACATCCCGCATATATACACACTTTCCTCCACTGTAGCTAGCATACATACGCTCCCTTATAGGCTTGTAACTCATGTATTCCTAAGAAACTAGGGTTTTTTTGTAACTCTAATATTTTCTTTGTCAACCCTTCTTTGCTACCTTAGAAAATGATGCTACAACCTTAGCAAAAGATCACTAGATCACAATAAATATAAGAAATGAATAAGTGTGTGAGTATATTTATAATGACTCCTTGAGGTTCTTATATACTTGTGTTAGGTAACTCCTCTNCTTCTTTGCTACCTTAGAAAATGATGCTACAACCTTAGCAAAAGATCACTAGATCACAATAAATATAAGAAATGAATAAGTGTGTGAGTATATTTATAATGACTCCTTGAGGTTCTTATATACTTGTGTTAGGTAACTCCTCTGCTTATTTAAGGGCCTCTAGGGTTTTATTGTTACAAAAAATTTACCCCTTTGACTAAGACTTATAACAGACTAGGGGATTCTTGTCCACTCTTCGGAGCTTCCAACTTTACAAGTCCATATCTCCCTAAATGTGAGGAAGCGCGTGGCATTTCTCATATTATCAGAAACATAATGACTAGTATTTTCTATCTATGAGTGAGTTAAATTCATTTACTCCATCCTTCATGACCAAATTCCACGATCCGCTACGAGATATTTAACCATACTTAGGGATTTATTCTAGACTTCTTCAAAGAGTATTCTCGTGAGGGACATTCTTAGAGCTATGCCATAAGGGGACCACTTTGGAGACTTCTCCAAATATACCCATCACATCAGCTGACATCAATCCAATGTTCATTGACATCAATGACAAACGACTATCCAACAATATCCCCCCTTTGGCATTAATGGAAACACTTAGGCATGACAATCCTTATGCTCATGCTCCCCCTGTGACTATTTCTCCCCCTGACTACATGCCTCTTTCTCTTCATACCTTACTCTTTATCTATCCCCCTTTGACATCAACGGAGAAGGGTACTCCTCATACAAGGATGATCCCCCTATCAACAAACCTCTACTAACTCTATGGAATTTTCTCTTCATGGTGCTTTCTCATGTAATTCTTTGATGTATATATATATATATATATGAAAATAATTCAAAAATTTTGTTACTTGAAATTTATCAAGACTTATATTTCTCTCCCCTTGTTCAGTTAAGCTTGATGCTAAGTGGATCATTGGGAGGTAGAAACTACTCTAAGTTTCTGTCATAGATACTTGAAAGGTTCCCTTGCAAGCGATTTGGTGAAAATATTTGCAATCTACTCCTTTGTCCCGACATACTCTAAATTTATGTTATTCTCTGTAGATTTTCCCCGTAAGAAGTGATACTTGATTGGAATGTGCTTCTTATTAGAGTGCATCACTAGATTCTTTGAAATATTGATGGAGTTAGTGTTGTCAAAAAGTATTGAGATAGGCTCATCATACTTTACTTGCATACCGTGCAATGTCTTCTTCATCCAAATAACCTGAGTATGACAAGCTATTGCTACAATGTATTATGCCTCTATCATGGACAAAGATATCGATGATTGTTCCTTTCTTAGCCATGATACTAGGAACTCACCCAAGTAGAAAGATTCTCCACTTGTACTTATTTTATCATCAATAAAACCTACCCAATATGCATCTATGTAGGAAACAACATATAGATTCTTTCCTTTTGGATACCATAATACAAACTTTTTTGTTCCTTTGAGATATCTGAATATCCTCTTCACTGCTAAAAAATTGGATTCCTTTGGTGCGGCTTGAAACCTTGCATCCTGTCCAATTGTCTGTATCATGTTTGGTTTGGAAGCTATCACATAGAGTAAAATGCCAATCATCAATATCTATTTCCTCCGATCTGTATCCTTGGAATCATCATTCCTACTTAACTTGCAATTGGTTTGTATGGCAGTACTGACTGGTTTGAAATCTATCATTCCAAATTTCTTCAACATTTATCTGATATAACTTTCCTAAGAGATGAAGATACCTTTGTTTCTATGACATATCTATAGTCTTGTTGATGGGTCTTAAATCCCCTGATTCAACAACAGGAACCAAACCCGCCACCGAGGCCCAATTAGAATCTGCAATGTTTAAAATGGAATGGTTCTCCAGATCTTGCAATCCGACTGATTTATCGATGGGCTTTGTGTTTTCATGTGAAGGCTCTCCCTTCAGGTAGGACCATTATATTATGTATTTCTCTTGAGTGGGACTAGTTTGAGAGACGCAAACCAGCATAAGCCAACTTGACAAGTAACAGTATTGAGTTTCAACTACTGGGAAGAGGATGATCTTGGGATAACCCGCTGCTCAAACATGGAGGCAATGATTCTATGCCAAAGGGCCTAGTACTAATACATTAACCAAATGAACATCGAATTACTGTCTGAGAAAAAGATAATTAACAGAAAGAAAACACATATGTAATCAAGATCACGTTAAGAAAAATAATTCATCTACCATAACATTTATTACATAACAACACAATGATTTATCTTCATCATTAAGCAAGGAACATCAAAACATTGCACCAGATAACTTGACAACGGAATCAATTTCTCTTACTCATTTACTGCGTCATTCATGGAATAGGATAGGAAATAATTCTTCTCCAACTCCAATCACATACATCTAATGAAAATATCTTGTCTTTGGTCCAGAAGGACTTCTCGATTCACAGCAGTCTCAAAATAATTATCAACAACCAAAAAACAAATAGTTCTTACAATAACCATCGACCCCTGACTAGCTGGTTGATGTCTCTATTTATAATATAAAATTCAACCGAAATTAACGGCTAAGTATAGTTTAGGCCAAACAAAAATTACCACGTGGTGTGGTCACCCAACAGTTTCTTTCAACAATCCACCCAAGATGTCTCTTGAAAAGGGTGACTTCTTTCATATTCAGACCAGCTGATAAAAACATCTTCATAGGTTTGAGCCCATGGGAACCTATGTTGTTCCATAGGGGCAGCATATACTCCTGTGATGTCTACTGCATGCACCTGGTAGTTTACCAAACTGGAGTTCAGTTGTTGCAGCATGGCTCGAGCTTTGATCGGGTGTCCCGTGAGTTGTTGTACTTGCCTTGGAATTGCATCGATGACTTTGCTCATTCTTCGACCTATAGCAAGTTTCGTTCAGTATGTATCTCAAACATGTCGCTTGAGTCGATAAACTGATCGAGAGCGTCGCTCTCGGAGAACCCAGAATCCTTCATTGCACAGATGATTCATCTTTGGCATTCCTTTCGAGTCCTTTGGCGAGGCCACCAGATAAGATTTGTTTGGCTAATCGGGGAGTTTGCTTTCCTTCAATTGAGACATAAGACATTTAGTGATTTGAGCAACTTATGATAATACATAAATAAATTGAAAATACTAATATGTACCTGTGTAGCCCATTAATATCAGTCATTTGATACTTACTTGATCTCAGTCGCTCCTTAGAATGACCTGTGATGACCTAGCCGAAGCTGTCGTTCCTTTTGGTTAAGATGAATTATGTCAGCATATCATGGAGTGGAAAATCAAGTACGACATCCATGAGCATTTTAAATCGTCATAGTAATTATTTGACCTTTGGTGCTGAAAAGAGACGTCGAAGGTGAGTGTCTACATGCATACTCCAAAAAAGGTCAGACACCATAAAATGAAAATCGTTAAATGCCTCCAGAATCCATATTATCAAGTGTGTAAAACATCATTTTTTAAATGATGAAGGTCTGGAGAAAGATCATAAGGATCATACCGAACATTCTCTGTAAGTTCGATCGGCGACATTTACATTCTCTGGATTGCATCTGTCAAACATTTTTGGTGCGTCGAGTCCTTAAACACCATGTCATGATGCGCAAGTGTTGCACTGACACGCTATGTTTCACTCCTTCATTTTTCTATAAATTATGGGTGTTCTGTGGGAAATATTACACTTATGTCAAGCTTATACTCTATGGAATTCTGGTCTGGAAAATTCATCTTGGTGAAGTTCTGCATAGACGTCCTACGTCACCTGTGGATGAGCGGGTAACTACACTGCTGCGTAATGGGATCTCCTCCAAACATGGGACGGGGTCCATGGAGTAGTCATAGTGCTAGGTCTGAGCATTAGCATGCTTGGGATTCTTTTGGGTTGGTTTCCCATGTCTTTGAAATCCCAATGGGAGATGCAAGTTTCATCTTAGAGATGGTGTCGGTGTCCTCAATAGAGATTGAAGATGAAAAGGGTGTGTCTGAGGAAGGTATGCTTGTAAACATGCCTTCTCAGGAGATGAAACCATAGAGAAGAGGGAGGCATAGAAAGGATACAACCAAATGGGAGGAAACCCTCCTTTCCGCTGAGTTGAGTGCACGTTCAACTGTTGAGGAGTTTGTGGAACTTCCTCACTTATCAGAGCCAGTTGGGATCATCGATAGAGGAGACAGGAGATGAAAGGGAAGGGGAAAAGAAACGGGTCCTCACGTCGAGAGTCTCATTCAACAGTTAGAGTGGGTTAAACTTGCGATAGCTGAACTCTACCAATAAAATAGAGAGTTATGACATCAGTTGGCGGCAAAAGACCAGGAGATACCGTCATCGCAGGGTTGCGTAGGAAACACAGTTTGGATTCATAGACGGCTCTGGGAAGCCCAGGTTACAATTGTGTAGTTGCGTGAGGTGCAGTGTGCAACGGAGGAAAGGAACACAGTGTTAGGTGTCAGTAGTGGTCTGGGGAAAGGTTCACGTGTGGGAAAGAAATAATGGGTGATCATGTGCCTTACATTCTCCTAGGTGTCGCTCTGGACAAATTTTCCTTTTTTGTTCTTTTGTTGTAAAGGTATTCTTGGTTTTACTACTACTGGGTCGATTGGTCGTGGCGTGTCTTAGTTGTATGTAATATGAACTTGGAGGGATCCCTTAATATTAAATATCATAAGTATTTTGAATGTATTAATCTTTCTCACAGGCAGTTAATTCGTTTTTTCTTATCACAAATTATTAGTTTGCACACATTATTAAATCTTGCAATCGTTATTGTTGTACTATGGTTTTGTTGATAAGTTTATTTTTGTGAGACGTCTGATATCAATTGATGCTTATGTGGCGTTATCAACCCTGGGCCATTAAAAATAATTAATTATAAAAGGCATTCATTGGTAGGTAAGTATATTACTTGGGACTTCGCTTGTGTCAACATATCGGGGGTCGAAGGTCAATTGTGTCACTCTTCCCTTTGCGCGGCACTTACTATTACGTCTTTCTGCCGAAACCGAATGAATCGGACTTCAACGAAAGCTTTCCTAGGACTGTGTGTAGGAAAGAAACACTTTCATCAGCCGACACCGATGAAGATCGGTACTCGGCTACTTTGACTTTCCAAACAATTTTCACCACCTTTACCTTTTGCCTATGCCAAATTTCTCAAGCAAGTCGGGGAGAAAATCTTGGGTCATCAATTCATTGAGTAGTAATTAAGTCTCTTTCAGCATTAAGAAAGTTATTTGCAGTAGACAAGAAAACTTTGAAATGATTCAATCATGAAACATATGAGATAAGCAAAGGCATCAGTTTCATACTAAGGTGATAATAGTCTAAGCCGAAGATCGAGTGGTACCCCAAAAAGTAAATGGAGAAAGAATTTTTTAGGGTGTGTTGAGTACTCAACAAGTCCCAAAAATAAGGATAACTCACCAAGCAAGGACATCTCAAACTCATGCTATATGTATTTTGAAACATTTTGACTCATCCCGTGATCATCACTTCCAAAGATTATGTCATATACATATAATTCATTAATAATCAATATATTTCCTTGATCAATATTTATGTAAAGATTCATGTCTTCATTTCCTTTTCTAAATCCTTGTTGTTGTAGATATCTATCTAGTCTATAATACCACACTCTAGGTGCGTTCTTGAGTCTATATAGTGATTTATTCAACTTGCAAACATATCCTTCCTTCGTTGTCAACTGAAATCCTTCAAGATACTCAATATAGACTTCTTCTTCTATATCTTCATTTATGAATGTTGATTTCATGTCCATCTAATACACTTTGATGTTTTTCGAACAAGCATAGGCTAGAATCTGTCTTATTGCTTCCATTCTGAAAACCATAGCAAACATTTCCTCAAAATATATACCCTCAACTTGAGAGTATCCTTTGCATACCTAGTCTTTCTTTATTCTTGGTAACATGTCCATCCTTGTTCAACTTATTTATGAAGCCCTACTTTGTACCGATGACATTCTTGTTTTTTGGTCTTAGAACCAGTTCCCATGTGTCATTCTTCTCTATCTGATCTAACTCTTCATCCATGGCCTTGACCCAGTGTTCATCTTTGTTGGATTATTCAAAACTACTTGGCTCAATTGTAGACAATAGTGGTATATGTTGTTGTTCATGTGAACAAATTCTTCTTCTGGTTTCAAATCCTGCATCTTTATTTCCAATCATTTGATCTAATGGATTATTATTCTACACTCATCTGTTGGGTATCTTTGGAGGAATCTGAGTATCATGTTGTTCATTTTGGTCATCTTATTTCTCTTCTCATAACGATTATTTTCATCTTCTTCTTCCTTCAATTCTTCTTCTTTGTGGACCTGTTCCTATGGTTCTCTTCTTCCTTCCTTGTTCTTTCCCCCATTAGACTCATCAATTGTCACATTGATTCTTTCCACTATTTTGTTGATCCTTAGGTTAAATCATCTGTATGATTTCCTATTTCCTGAGTATCCAACTAGTATTATTTTATAAACTCGAGAGTCAAACTTTCTCATTATTTTGTCTCTCTTCCAATGTAGCATTTACTTCCAAAAACTATGAAGTGCTTCAAATTCACTGGTCTTCCTTTCCATAGCTCATAGGGAGTCTAATTAGTGTTTCTTTGGATCATTCCTTTGTTATGAATATGAACTGATGTGTGTACTGATTGAACCCAAAAGACATCTGTCAATTTTGAATCCATCAACATGGTTCTGGCCATTTTATATACTGTCTTGCTCTTTCTTTCAGAAACTTCATTTTGTTGAGGTGTCTTGGCTATCAAGAACTGTCTTTTTATGCCATGTTTACTGTAGAAGTCCATAATCTCCTTTGATGTAAATTCTCCTCCATTATTTGATCTTAAACACTTGATTTGTGAATCTGTTTTGGTTTCAACCATTTCCTTGTATATATTGAATTTTTCAAATGCTTCTCACTTCTTCCTGAGAAAAAAGACTACATTCAATCTTGTAAAATCATCAACCAGTAGCATAAAGTATTTCTCACCTTTCAATCCTTTCATTCTAGTCGTTCCAACTAGATCAATATGCACAATTTCAAGCATATTTATTGTGGAGTACTCCTTTGACTTGAACTTTGTCTTAGTTTGTTTTCCCTGTGGGCAATGCTTGCATAGAATATCTGTTGGATTCAAGATCTTGGGAATTTCTCTTACTGCTTCCTTTCTTTTGACTTTGATAAGATTATCAAAATTTATGTGACCAATTATTTTGTGCCAGAGCCAACTTTCATTGTCCTTTCCTAAGCAACATATTTCCTTTCCTATTTCATTTAGAACATATATGTTGCTTGGAGTCCTTACAACCATAGCTACCAAATTGCTTGATTATGCTTTCCTTGTCTCTCACTTCTTTGAGTAAAAAAAAAGTCTGTGTCCTTGATCACATATTTGACTTACACCCAATAGATTGTGTTTCATGTCTTAAACCAATAAGATATTTTCTACCATGGAATCCTTACTTCTATGCTTGATTGTTCCCTTTCCAATGGTCCTGGCTAAGTTGTCATTCCCAAATGAAATTGATCTGTTTCTTTCCTTCTTCAATGTTAGAAACCTATCTTTGTCACCTATCATATTCTTTGAGCATCCACTATCAAAATACCATCCAAATTTCTTTTTTTGAGCTTGTAGAGAAAGATTTCATTCTTTAGTGTTTAATTGATCATGCTTTCTTATCCATATCCTTTGTGGTTCTTTCTTATGAATGTTGATATTTTTCTTTGGAGTAAAAGTGAGTCCGCAATATATAGTCATATTTCCAACGTTGTTGCACTTGTAGCATTATACATCATCACTTAATAATCCAAATCTATTTTAGCTTCTAGTATGTACTTCATGAGATATTCTTGGATAATTATTTCTTGAATAAAATTCTCATTACTTTTGTTCTTGGTATTGGCTCTACAATTTACAATTTTGTGCCCAAAATTATGACATGAATAACATAAACCAAGAAAAATAGTTTGATACCTAGGAGATCTTATGAATGGTGTTATTCTTTTGAATCCTTCTTCTTCATGAGGTATTTATATAGTTGGTTTTTGTTGATGTTGACTTCCAAATCTTCTAGGTGGTGCACTGTCTCTATGATATCCCCCTTGAGTCTTTCTATCTTCTTCTTTCGAGGGACCTCTGATGGATTCTACATAGATTCTTGGTTCAACTTCTTGCTTTCATTTTGTACCTTGAACCTCTCTTTATCTGCGTCTGATTGTATCCTAATACATATATGTCATAGTAAGTTCTTTGACTGTTAATGATATTATCCAATATCCTGGTGCTATTTTTCTGCATGTCCTTCTTCTTAAGTTCCTTTCTTACAGTGACTATATCATATTCCAAACCTTCAATGGTTCTGTCTCTTTCCTCTAACTGTCCTTTGAGTGTTTCCTTAATCTTCTTATCTTCTTCTATCTGAACTTTCAACTTTGTGATCATCTTCTCTAGTTCTTCAGAGTTTGAATTCTGAGTGTTTTATTTCTTCTTTAGTTCTTCTTGGAGCTTCTTGTTTTTCTTCTTTTCCATTTTTATAACTTCAATGGCACTCATCAATTATTCCATGAGATCAACTTCTACCTCTTCATATTCCTCTTCATATTTTTCTTCATCATATTTTTCTACTGCCATAAATAGTACTCTTTTTGTATCACTGTTGTTGACTTCATATTCATCTGATGAGGAACTGTCTTCCTTGGTGCAAAGATTTTTCTTGAAATTTTTCTTTTTGTATCTTTTTCTTTTATGTATTTGTTTCCTTTTAAATTCATCTTATTCATTTCTTTTATTTTTCTTGTGGGGACATTTGGTATCACAATGACCAATACCATCACAATTAAAGTAAATTAATGGAATCTTACCTTTGTACTTTTTTATTCCTGGTTTTAACCTTTCGACGAAGTTGACTATTTCTTCATCGTCTTTTTAATCATCGTTGTTGTTGGAATCTGACTTTAGCTCTTACTTGTGAACTGACTTTGGTTGTTGCTTGTTCCTTCTCTTCTTAGATGCTTAAAATGTTGCTTCCTTTGTAACCAGATTTTCTTGTTATATCCTCATCTAATAAGCTTTGAGTATCCCATGTAGCTCATCCATGGTCATTGTATCTAGATCCGCTCTTTCTTCTAGGGATGAGATCTCTGAGTCAAATATCATTGGTAGAGATCTTAATTCCTTTTTAACAACGATCAATTCCTTTATCTCATATCCCAAGCCTTTTATGTCTTTTACTACCTCATCGATATGTAGAAAGTAGGTTGTTATGTTTTCATATTCATTCATATTCAACTGTTCAAAATTTTCTTTGAAAATTTGAAGTTTGGCTTCCTTAACCATTTCATATCCTTCATAGATAGTCTTCAGTTTGTCACATATATCTTTGGTGGATTCACATTGCATAATTTTGGTAAACGTTAATTCATCTACACCACTTTGAATAGCATTCTTGGTTCTTGAATTATTTTCTACAAGTTTCTTTGCATCCTTGTCTATTAGAGGATTAGATGGTACTTTGTATCCATCCACCATTGATTTCCAAACATCGAATCCATATTCTTATATGTATTTCTATATTTTATTGCTCCATAGTGCATATTTCTCACCATTAAACTATGGTATCCCAAATCTAGTGTGATCCTTGATCTCCTTCTAGTGGTTAATTTTTTTCTTGAAGGACTGGATCTAATACCAATTATTGGATTGCTGAGAGGGGGGAGGGGGGGTTGAATCATTAATCAACAATTACACCACTTTTAACCATAGTATATATTCTATCTTTACCAGTAGTATTCAATAGTTTATCATCAATGTATCATCTATGAATGCATCCAATCATATACATCCTAAGCATGTAAACATAAGAAAAATCACATCACATCAAGAAAACATTACACCAATATTTACATGGAAACCCAAATGAGAGAAAAGAAAATAATTATTTTATTATATATTTATGAAAAGAAAAAAATTCATTGGAAGCACCAACTTCTGATTTTCGAGCTACAACTGGAAGGAGGCTCCAACCCCCTATTCTCAGGATCCAACCTAAAGGAAGATACAACTCCTTGATTCTCTGGTTCCAACCCCCTGGGTTCTCCGACTATAACTAGAAGGTGGATACAACCACCTTTCCTTGACCCATCATGCCGCCCTAAAATATAAATGGATACCAACTGTCACAGACTCTTCCACTATCATAGCCTCTGTCACAAATATGTCACTATGATTGTTTATGTCACTACACTTTCACTGTCTCATCAACCTGTATATGATCATCAATGATATAAACCTGTGACATACCATAAATCAAGTGTATACTTACATAGATATTATCTCCTGCATCAATCATGAATCAAAAGAGATATCATCACAAAAAATCATCAACCATGTACAACCTATGCCATATACCATACCATCAACATGTGCAAATCTGTACCATCTCATCAATGAATCATATCTAAAAACCTATGCATTCCCCTCATGAATATACCACCATAAAACATAGATATACCTCAACCAAGTACAAGTAGCTCAAATATGTAAACTATAAGAACCAAATCATTATTGTACGATACATAAGAGTGTTGATCACTCATCAAACTATCCAACATATACCATGTCCAAGTACCACAACCATCACACCAAGAATGCCTCAAGAATTCACAACATCATAAGAAAATCTAAGCATCAAAACAAACTAATAACGATACCAAAACTTATGTAGTTGACCTGAACCTGTAGAATGTTGACCTGTGAACTTGCTTTCAGAATCTAGGGACCTGGTACCAATATATATTCAATTTTTCATGACCTTTTTATATTTATGTGACTTTCCCTTATACAACCCATGTATATACACTCTTTCCTCCACTACATCCCACGTACATATGCTCCCTTAAAGGCCTACAACTAACGTATTCCTAAAAAACTAGGGTTTTGTTGTAACTCTGATATTTTTTTCGTAAACCCTTATTTTCTACATCAGAAAATGACACTACAACCTTACCAAAAGATCACTGGATCACAAGAAAGATATGTAAAGAATAAGTGTGTGAGTATATTTATGAATGACTCCTTGAAATGCTTATATACTTGTGCTAGGTAACTCCTCTCCTTATTTTAGGGCCTCTAGGGTTTTCTTGTTACAACGAATTTACCCCTTTGACTAAGACTTATTACAGACCAGGGGATTCTTGTCCACTCTTTAGGGCTTCCAACATTACAAGACCATATCTCCCTAACCGTGAGGAGCCATGTGCCATTTTTCATATCACTAGAAATGACTCAACTAGTAATATCCATCTATGAATGAGCTAACTTAATTTACTCCATCCTTCATGACCAAATTCTATGATCAACTATGACATCCTTAACCATACTTGGGTATTTTTTGTAGACTTCTTCAAAGTGTCTTCCCGTGAGGGACATGATTAAAGCTATGCCATAATGGGACCACTTTGGAGACTTCTCCAAATATACCCACCACACCAGTTGACATGAATCCAATATTTGTTGACATCAATGACAACCAACTATCCAACACCATATCAAATATAATCAGCAACAGGAAAGACTCTAGGAGAAACAAGAGCAAAATAAGATCTTATTACAATAATAAAGGAGGAAACTAATAGTTGGGAAGTTGATATAGGTGGAAATCATTTGTCTCCCACCTATTCCACCAGCTCACCATACAATTTCCATTTTGGTATTTTTTCTACAATTTTTTGGGTCCCAAACTTTCGGGGTCATTCGGAGGCCCTAAATGACATTTTTTTGAGGTGTCAATGCCCAATAGATATTAGAGGCATGTATTAGGGCATTCAAATTTTTTAATCCTCGACTAGAAATTTTCAATGAGGCATCAAGAACCCCAGATGGAGATCGAATGCAAAAGTCATGCCCTAGGGAAGTTGATGTATCAACTACCCCCATCGGGGCCCACAAATATTTTGGTGTTTCGTCTTCTAGGGTTAGGGTCTTGGATGTTTATGGTTTTCTAATTTATGATTTGTGTTAAAAATTCCTTGGGAGCCTCATTGTAATTATCTTCTTGTGAATGTGCATAGCTATCACATCTCTGCTTAGAGATAAGCTACCACCATTCTAGTGATTTCATTTCACCATGATTTTATTTTTCAGTCTCTACATATTTCAGTCTTTAATAGAAGTTGAGTATTACTATATCATTTTTTTTATGTCTTATTTCTCTTTTTCATTTTGTTCCCTCATAAATCTGGATCAGTGGTATCAGAGTGATCTGGTCTTTATTTCTTTCTTTGTGCATGTCCCTAATGAGGTTGGCGTATCAATTATTGGGAATTGAATTGGTTGAACCTTTGGAGGACCATCCTCACCGACCCTGATGGCCACCCACGAAGTATGAATAGATACATGAGGGAGCAAGGGATCATATTAATTTTTTGTTTGTGGAATTCCTTATGAAACACATGAACGATATGATGGATCAGTTTTTGCAAATCCTTTGGCATTTGTCGATGAAAATAGAGGCATCTTTGTCAAGCGACCACTTTGGAGGTGCCACCCCTTCAAGGTACAAGTTAATTTTGATATTCCCATATTTGAAGGTTAGATAGATTCAAATGCTTTGAAAAAGTGGTTAAATCTACTAGAATTTCATTTCTATGTCCATAATTTATCCAATAGGGAAAATATCACCTTTTCATTCCTTAATACAGCCCCACATGTCAAAAATTGGTTAGATACTTACTATGAGAAAAAATCCATAGAGGATTCTAGAATGTTTTGGGCCTATCCTACTTGGGACTCTTTTATGGATGTTATCAAGAAACAATATTACCCTGTTGGAACTACGACGAATACTACATGATATGGACCACACTCCATCACAAGAAGAACCAAACAACGTTAGAGTTCAAAAATACCTTCCATACATTGGACATAAATATGTGTTGGAGTTACTTCACACACACCTAGGTTTTCTTTTTCCTAAGCTTTTTCCTTTTTTATTAGTCATAATTAGTCATTATCCAGTCTCCTATATTTTAGGGGAGAATATTCCCCTAGAGAATATTCTCTTTCAGTTAACACTTCAGTTTGACTAGTTGAGTTGAGTTTAGATGTTGCATTGGCTTTGTCACCATGAAACAATGGGATAATCACCATGATAATTTGACCTTGCCTTGGTATCATCACTAGATTGGTTCATTACCGTTGATTCCTTGATTTAACTCCTCACTACTCTATGTTCATTCAGTTAACTGAAGACTAGTTGACTAGTTAACTCAACTAGGTGGTAGTTCACTCCCGTAATTGCCTGAGAGAATATACTAAGTGGAAGTTCAGTCATGTAACTGATGGTGTGTGTCCATATCACTCTAGGCTACCACTATGGTGCATTGGTTCTCCTCCAGTGCACATTCATTGAGTTATACAGAGTATATCATGTGTAAATTATTCATTATTCACAACAGTTAATGAGAATTCTTTCATTCTTTCTCTCCTTCTTCTTCTTTCTCCAATTCTCTCAACAAATGTGTGTATTATTGTTTATATAGATCTATTTTGTGTAGGTTCAACACATTTACATGGTATCATAGTCGACGGAATGCTAAGCAAAATCTACACCAAAAAAATTTGCAGGTACAAAAGATTGAAGACAACAGAAAGATGGATTTCCAAAAAGAATTCATTCTTACACATTAGAACTATTTTTCATGGAAGGAGAAAATAGACATACATCTCCAAACCAAAGGGTTGTACAGGTTAAACTTGAATACAGATACAAAACCAACATCATCCATAGAAAAATCCAATTACTTAAATTGCATGGATGAGGCACTCGGGACAATTTGCAGTGTTATTTCTCCTGATCTCCTTTTTCACATATCTTCATGTAAGACTCCCAATGAAGCCTGGAACAACTTGGAAGGGATCTTTGAAAAATAAGATGATATGAGGGGACACATTATGGAGGTGGATATTCTCACATTGGATCCAAAAAGCTTCGACAATATCCAATATTTCTTTACAAAATTCAAGGATTTGTTGTCACAACTCAAATCTTGTGAGGTTGATAAATCGAAGTAGGAGAAACAAATGTTTCTCACCATTATATCCAAGCTTGGTCCTGAATTCTCTGTATTCATATCCACATTCCATTATGTCAGATTTTCCTTAGGATCCACCTGGAATATGCCTTCTATTGAGGATTTTATCGAAGCCCTGACACAAGAGAAAACCAAGCTCATCAACATGGGAAAAATCAAAGGACAAAAGGCGCATGCACTCACTGTGCAAGATGGCAGCCAAAAATATCTGAAATCTAAATATAAAGATAAATGTAAATCTCATTCACATCCAAAGAAGGAAGGGTACACAAAACCCTTCATCGGTGCCTCTAGATCCAAAGGGGAAAAGGGAAGAAAAGGGGAGAAATGCATATACAGTCACAAAGGATTCCATTTGGAATCCACATGCATGAAAAAAAAATAGATATGATGTCTCAAATAATTCATCAAAATAACCTTGGAGATTTCATCCCCGAGTGTGCCAAGAAGAAGAAGCCAAAAGATCTGAATTCCAAGAAATGAAATTATAGCCATGCCTTGATTGCAATCAACTCCTCTCCCGATGCTTGGATCATTGATTCAGGAGCATCACATCACATGGATGCCTCAAAATCAGTATATTCTTCTTTGGATGCATGCAAATTTCCTCCCATTCTGATGGAAGACAACTCTTCTGTCGAGGTCACCGACAAAGGAAGGATTGAACTCACTAATGGAAGCTTTGAGAATGTGTTGCACATTCCCAAACTTTTTGTCAGCCTTCTCTCCATGTATCAGATGGAGAATTCCGGCACCAGAAAGAAATTCATATTCAAACCAAATTTCATGAACATCTATGACATGCAAACCAACTCCAGGGTTGCTACCGATGAGGTAAATCATCAATCTAGATTGTATACTTTTTTATGAATTCATTGAACCTGATTTTGCTTTACTACATACTCATGCTGATGAAAGTAGTAGGATATGGCATGAAAGGTTTGGAAATTTGAATTTTGGATACATGCAACAACTTAGCAAGAAAATATTGGTTGATGGTCTACCAGACATCCATTTCTCCAAGGGAGTATAAGAGGGATGTGTTCTCGGAAAACACCCTCAAGAGAAATTCGACAAAGGAAAGTCTCATCGAGCTTCTGCATCTTTAGATATGATCCAAAGTGACCTTATGGGTCCTTTTTTGCATCCATCCATCAGAAAAGAGAGCTTTGTTCTCATTTTTGTTGATGATTTCTCATGTTTTACATGGATCTACTTTCTCAGGAAAAAATCTGAGGACTTTCAACACCTCAAAGATTTCAAATCCTTGGTTGAGACACAGTCCAGAAAGAAGATAAAAGTCCTATGAACTGATAATGGGGGAGAGTATGTAAATCATGAGATCCATAATATTTTCCATGAGGCAGGGATTCAGTTGCAGCATACAGTTCCCTATACTTCATAGCAAAACAGAGTTGTTGAGTGGAAAAACATATATCTAAAGGAGATGGCATCTTGCATGTTGCATGCAAAGTCACTACCACAGAGACTATGGTCTGAAGAACTTAATTATGCAACATACATCCAAAAAATATCTCCCCATAGATCTGTCAAGGATAAGACCCCCTACGAGGCTTGGAGTGGCCTCAAACCAGAAGTGACCCACTTTCGCATTTTCGGTTCACGTGCATGGACCATGATTCTCTCTTTAAAGAGGGAGGCACTTGATCCATAAAGCACTGAGTGCATTTTTGTTGTCTACCCCAACGGTGTGAAGGGATATAAACTTATTGAACTTTCCTCAGACCAACTCATCATTGAGCGAAGTGTCCAATTCGAGGAAAGTGTGTCGCATGCACCTCAGCAGCCGCATGCAGAAACCTTCATTCTTCCACCTGTCCAAGATGATGAGAATGCACATGTCGTCTCTTCTTCAGATGAGATTTATGATTCATAGGATTTAGACGATTCAAATTCAGAGTCAGTAAATTTAGATGCAGAGTCATAACATCCAGATGCAGTTGCAGAGCCAGAGCAGAGGCCCAAGTGGGCACAAACTACTCTTCAGCATGCAGGGGATCTCATTGGTGATCCATCCAATACTAGGAGGACTCGATCTAATTTAGAGGAGCCTCATGTTTCACTCACTGCCATTGAACCATTTCCCTCTAGGCATATTTTCTTGGTTTAGTATTCATATCCATAGTCTTATGGCGAGGTTGCTGGAAAACTCTTTTGGGAATCTGCCATGCGGGAGGAGTACAACTCCCTCCTCAAGAACCAAACTTGGGATCTGGTTCCCCTTCCTTCTAGGAGGAAACTTATCATATGAAGATGGGTCTACAAGACCAAGAGTGCAACATATGGACAGATTACCAGATAAAAATCTAGGCTTGTCATCAAAGGATTTCGCCAGGTTCATGGCATTGAATATGATGAGACCTTCGCTCTAGTTGATCCGAAAAGATCTTTTCAATGAATGTGGTTGAGTTATTAATTGCATTTTTTAATTAACCATTTATGAAGCTGAACCAAAGAGGATGAATTTAATGAAGAAACATAGCAGTCATAAAACAATATACAAATATAAATTGAAGAAATAAGAACAGAAAACCACAACAAGAGAAGTGATAACGGAATTCGACACAAAATTGCCTACGTCTCTGGACCTTTGTCTTAGTGGGGGAGGATTATTTATTAATTATTCAATGCTTACAAAGTACAGAAAAAGTACATCAAATGGAATCCATTATGATCTCTTTTTTTTTTTCTCGACCTCAGAAATCCAATGCAACTGACGACACTGAAAAAGGCTAAGTATAGCCTCCGAAAATGGCCTCCAAAGTTCTTCTCCTCAACAAATCCCTTGCATAAAAATGGCTTTGGCATTGCTTTGCTTCAGCATAACCCTTCTCTGAATGTCCTCTCATGGACTCAAGAAGGCTTGGTTTATATATATCTGGAGTTGGTTATCATTCCCCAACTTCCTCCCAAAATCTGGGCTCAAAAAGAGCCCAATATCTCTCAATAATTACCAAAATCTTCTATAACAGGAATAAATCAATTAAAAATCCATACTGTATGGTTAAAAACCAACTTTTAACCAAATATATGGGATAATCCACCAAAAGGTGGTGCACACCCCCTCTAAACTAGTCATATGCACTAAATTTGGCCAAGCGTTGGCCCCAAGATTGCGCTAGCACTTGGTTTTGGCGCACATATCATGGAACCTCCCCTTTAAATGCGCTCTGGTGGTTATGGGTCGTGCCCCTTTTTTGTTGATATGTGGTCACATTACCGTATGTAACCATAGTCTGGGGCTTAGTCCTAGCCCCAGCCCCCTCCTTTTCCACCATATTACAACATGCATTCTAAATAATGATATTGTGGCTTGTATACACAAGGCACATACATGGTGCATTGGTGTTAAGGCACTTCTCAAAGCGCTTGGCTTGGTTGGTTGGTCGTGGGTTCAAAAACCATGGACCCCAAAACATTTTTAACTCACCACATGTTTGATGACTAGGTGCCACATGGCTGCCCATGCCTGGGCCACGTGGCACCACCAGATTTTCCCAAATATTTGCCATGTGTCCAATTCTGATTGGGTTTGTCATCTACCCAGTCAATTGTTGCAGTGTTGCCACATGTCTCTGCCACTTCAACATCATTAAATAGATTTGGTGATGTCATGTTGACATCAAGATTGACTTTTTTCCAGTTGACCCCTTTGATTTTTTTAGCTATTTGAGAACCTGATCAGAGTGCTATAGCTCTTGCATACATAGACCATTTGAGAAAGTAAATATATGGTCAGAATCAGTGCAACGATTCGATCGCAATGGAATTGGTTTCATCTGATTCCGAGAAATTTCATTTTTTATCCTTTTCTGGACCTGGGAAGCCTCTTGGATCTGATTCTGGATCACCAGCAGCGAAGATGGATTCCATACGATTGGCACTTTCCATTACGTCCGCCAAAGGATGGGAATTCCATCAAATGGACGTGAAGAATGCATTTATTCACGGTGATCTCTTTGAGGAGATCTATATGGAGCAGCCCCAGGGATTTATGCAGGACTCATCTTTGGTCTGTCGACTGAAGAAGTCCCTTTATGGCCTCAAGAAGGCTCCAAGGGAATGGTATTCCAAGATGGAATCCTACCTATTGTCACAAAAATTTGTACGTTGTAAATCAGACCTGAATTTCTACATTCTCAGGACGGTTGATTCACTTCTACTGTTAGTTCTGTACGTTGATGATTTTTTGATCATCAGTTGGTCGACTTCAACGATTGTTGTAGTCAAGAGGATTCCACATGAGAGGTTTTTGATGACAAACATGGTTCCGCTACACTTCTTCCTTAGACTTGAGATCAATCAAGATGTATCAAGAATCAAACTGTCTCAGGCCAAGTATGCACAAGATCTCCTTGAGAGATTTCACATGACAGACTGCAAGTCTACTCCGACTCCTTTCCTATCAAGATTCAAACTTGAGGATGGTGGGGAGACTCCACTGGTTGACAACGCACTATACAGACAGCTAGTGGGGAGCTTGTTTTATCTCACACACTCCAGACCAGACCTCTTATATGCAGTTGGCACAGTTTCTAGGTTCATGCAGGAGTCGCATGAGCGACATTGGAAAGTTGCAAAGTGTATCCTTCGATACATACAGGCCACCATCACCTTTGGGATTAATTATGTAGCAAAATCTACATTATATCTCATTGGTTTTACTAATTTCGACTGGGTTTCTTATAGCACTGATTGCAATTCCACATCTAGTTACTCACTCAGTCTTGGTTCTGGGCCTATCTGTTGGTCGAGCAAGAAGAAAGTTTCCATTGTTCTGTATTCAGCCGAGGCAGAGTACAGAGGGGTAGTTAACATAACCATTTAGGCTACATGGCTACAATATTTTCTCACTGAGTTGGGCATTCAGTTTCATCAGTCGGTCATCATATAGTGTGAAAACAAGAGCACTCTGAAGTTCTGTAGAGATCCAGTTCAGACGCAGTGGATGAATGTTGGAAAATGCTTAACAGGTAGCGTATGTTTGTCATTGATGGCAAGTACAACAGTGAAGATGGCAGGATCAGAGTGTGCATCGATGGACAAACAGGAACAACGAAGGCTCAGGAGGAATTAGCGCAGAGTCGAAATTCTTCCAAGTAAGAATGATGTGTAAGCTTGGAGGAGAAGCGTCGTTGATCGTTGGATCCCATCCAAAATTCCCGACAGCATGAGGGTCCTCAGATATGAATAAAGAAAAGAAGAGCATGCTGAAGAGGAGGATAGATCTCAGGCGTTAGATCTGAGCACATGATCTGACCACCGTTGGATTGGGGAAAACCTGCACGGTGTTTAAAGTGCAAGAAGAAAAGGGGCTCACAAAATCCTGAAAGCAGGAGGACCATCCATCTCAAGGGGTTATGTGGATCATTGATCCAACTCCACTTCAGAATTTCACGACTCGCGACATGGAGAGGCAAGAAACATAACTATCAAAATCGTGATATGCGAAATCGCGATTTAATTGCAGTCGTCAAATCAAATTTTTGTTCTAGACCGTTGATCCAGCTTCATCTCGGAGTTTCGCGACTCGCGACATGGAGAGGCAAGAAACATAACTATCGAACTCGCAAGATGCGAAATCGTGATTTAATCGCAACCGTTAGATCAAGGTGTGATCTGAACCGTTGATCCGGCTTCATCTCGGAGCTTCGCTTATTGTGACTTGGAAAGGCAAGAAACATAACCACCAAACTCACGAGATGCGAGATCATGATAAGATTTGGACCGTCGGATCTATGGAGATTTCAACCGTCGATCAGACTCAATGAAGTTTATAAACTTACGAAATATAAAGCGCCTTTTTGGCACAGCCTATGGTCACCGCCGGTGGTCACGAGAAGGGGATTCAGTTTAGATAAGCTCCATTTCGAGGTTTCGGGGATCGCGATTTGGAAAGTCGAGATGCCTCATCTCCAGACTCACGAAATGCAAATTCATGAAAATAAATTTTTGCATAAGTGCTTGGTCATGGCCATGGTCAAATAGAGGAAGGAGCTAGCACAGAAAAGCTCTGTTTCAGAGTTTCGGAACTCGTGACATAGAGACTCAAGATGTCTCATCGCAGAATCTCTGAAATGCAAAAGTGCAAAATGGGTAAATAACACAAGAACCCATTAGAGTTAATCCAATGATGTAGATGAAATTAAACAATATCATAGGGCTACTAAGGCATGATGCAGTGAGACTGCCAGAAACCATTAATGACGTCTGCTAGAGAAGTCGAAGAGTCTGTTGTGTGATCGCCAGAGGAGATGAAGAGTCTTTGAGCTTTGTCCGGTGAAGGAATACTATTCTTAGAAGGGATTGACAGATGGATGGGCATTGAGGGCTGTAACTGAAATAGAGAAAGTGAGTTTGATTGTCACAGAGAAGACGAAGAGTCTCGAACTGCCAGAGAGGCTGAGGAATCTCAAGATAACATACAGTGATGCTGGACACGCAGGGCGAACCACCAGAGAAGCTGAAGAGTCACGATGATGATCTGATAGAGCACTCGAGAGGTGGAGGATAATGGCATGGAGTCAACATGCAGAGGTATTGTGAACATTGCATGCACAAGGTGCACAGAAGCTATAAGTACATGGTACATAGAAGAGATGGTGTTGTTGTTGATGTTGTTGTTGGAGGTTGTTGTGATTGTTGTTGATGAAGGTGATTCTTGTGTGAAGAAGGAGGAGAGTGCAGTAGCTGAAGAGCACAGAAGATGAACTGTGCAGTGAATGGACATGGCCCACAGAGCATAACAAGCGAAAGAACAGACAACGCAAGTGATGTGTGAAGAAAGGCAATGAGGTAGACAGAGCAACGAAATGCAGCAGAACAATGATGAGTCTGGTAAGCCATTGTTGAACCTCATATCACTGTAATTAGTTTCAGTAGCAAATATTCATATTTCAGGGTGGTTGGGAGGAGCTAGGGAGGACTTGTGTCCTCAAAGGTTCAATTGGGTGCTTGAACACAGGGATTTGGTGCTAGAAAAACCAGAGAGTTGGTGCTTCCTTCTAGTTGGTGCTAGAGAAACTAGGGAGTTGGTGCTTCCCTCTAGTGGGTGCTAGAGAAAATATAGATTTGGTGCTCTCAGCAAGTTGCAGCTTGCAAAACTGAGGGTGTAGCCTCATTATGAGTTGGTGCTCATATGTATGATACTGTAAAGAATGTAACCATTACTTATCATATAAAGAAAAGGAGGTTTTTACCCTGCATGGTCTTCCTCGGGAAATATCTGTCTCTGTGTTTCTCATATATGGGAATGATTTTGAAAGTGCCATTGTTTATTTCCCTGCATTATTGTGATCATCATTCAGTGTCTCTACAAAGAGTTTAAAAGAACCATAATTGTTTAAGCACAGTAACAACTGGTTCACCCCCCCTCTCAGTTGTCTAACAATTGGTATCAGAGCCGGCCCCTTTTATCTAAGGGTATATCCTAGAGCTTAAACATGTCAAGCCATGAATGAAATTCAACCAATAAGGCCCCTCTGTTCAATGGGACAAACTTTGCCTTCTGTAAAGTTAGAATGAGAACCTAAATAATGGCTTTAGGCGCAGATGTCTGGGATGTGGTAGAGACTGGTTATGTAAAGCCAGATGTGCTAGCTAATAAGGATGACAAACTAGAATTTAGCTTCAATGCTAAGGCTATGAATGCTATCTTGAGTGGGCTTGTAGAAGCAGAATTTGTAAAAGTTATGCACCTAGGAACCGCCAAAGAAATGTGGGACAAACTCATTAACAGTTATGAGGGTAATGAGAAGGTAAAGGATGCAAAGCTTCAAACCTACAGAATATAGTTTGAACAGCTGAACATGAAGGAAGATGAAACTGTTGGAAAATACTTTCTGAGAGTAGAAGAAATGGTAAATGCAATGAAGGCACTTGGTGAAACAATTGGGGAACCTTCTTTAGTTTAGAAAATCTTGAGATCTCTCCCAGATAGGTTCAACCCGAA
>ML779751.1:616207-628484 GCA_009831015.1 Picea engelmannii | reverse complement strand
CCAATTTCCATTTTTCTAAAAATGATTCTCCCAAATTCCATAGAATAAAATTATTTTATCTTAAAAATCACCAAAATTTTATAGAAACTATATAAAATCCTTAGAAATTTGAATATTTTTACAAAACTTTCGCCAAATATTTTACATTTTCCATATTAAGGACTAGTAATATTAGCCCAAGTTTCTACATTTTAATATAATTTTCCATCCTTCAAACTATCCCTCACCTGCATACCAAACTCTCCTTCCCTTTGACCTCATACCCTTGTTGTTGTTGAATATAAATCTTTTCCTCTGAATCCCCATGGAGAAAAGTTGTTTTTACATCTAACTGTTCGAGATGGAAATCTTCTACTGCCACAAGACTTAAAATAGTCCTAATTGAAGTCATTTTAACAATAGGAGAAAATATTTCATCAAAATATATACCTTTCTTTTGTGCAAACCCCTTTACAAGAAGTCTAGCCTTGTATCGGTTTTTCCGTCCATTTTCTTCCTTCAACCTGTAAACCCATTTATTTTTCAATGCTCTTTTTCCTACAGGAAACTAAACCAAGTCCCTAGTCTATTTATTTACCAAGGAATCCATTTCCTCTTTCATGCCTTGCTCCCACACCCTTTTAGTGTCTACCTACATTTCCTCTTCATAAATTTTCAGTGCACCAGAATCAATCAACAATAAATAGTACAATGAAGGAGAGTATCATCCATGGGGTCTACTTAACCTGGTATATCTTCTAATAACACTTGCAGGAGTCTGAGGTACCTGTTGCTCCAGTTGTTGTATATTTTGATTTTATGGTACCTACGGAAATAAAAAACAAAAGATACACAATAAAATAGAGACAAAGATATACGTGGTTCACCCAGTGTGGGCTATGTCCACCAGAGAAATCGTCAGATCTTTCCTTTTTATTATCCAACAAAATGAAAGGATACAACCTACAACACACTCACTGTAACTTCCTCTTCTTTCTCTCACAGTATCCTCTCTCAGAATACAATAATCACACACCTACAAAGTAGAAATATAATTCCCTCATAAAAGAGGGTTTCCT
Organism: Picea engelmannii; assembly: GCA_009831015.1. Taxonomy (NCBI): domain Eukaryota; kingdom Viridiplantae; phylum Streptophyta; class Pinopsida; order Pinales; family Pinaceae; genus Picea; species Picea engelmannii. Next base: position 627,426 of record ML779751.1, on the reverse strand, counting down.
TCTAGGGAAAAAAATCCCTAAAATAACTTCTACCGTCAGATCTGCAAACTTATAATGAACGATCCAAATTGACTATGAAATTACGATATTTTACAAGGCATTTTTTTTCAAAATTTCGCTTCAAGGGCGATGCCCCCGAATCCCCTGCCAAGGGAGGGGCTACAAAAATTATTTCCGCCCCCCATGGGGACAGTTGTGGGGGGAAAGCCACCCACACCCCATTAGGGAATGTGGTCCAAGCATTGCCGAAACAAACCTTTGAACTAAGAAAATAATAACGCTCCACAACCAACACATGAGTACCATTTCCAAAAAATGGAAAGTGGTAGGAATTATTGTCTTGGATAAACCAGAGTCCTGTGTAGTAAAACATACGTTATTGTTATTTAAATTATCAGAATTTGTAAGTTTGAGTTCCTTGACATGTTTTGTTATTATTTCAGCCTCAAAGACCTTGAAATATTTATCGAGGAGATGTTTAAAATCTGGGTTTTCTACTGTTTGCTGTCAGGAAGCAATAGTTTTCCTTGTTGGACACATTTCGGGGGTCTAAGTTATGTCTATTAAGAAAAATCAATATAATTATTCTTTGGAGGATACCTGAAGACAATTAAAATCTAGGTTATCTTCATTACTTACCTGTGCATATGGGTTCTACTCTGCTTGACCACTATATCCTTTATCTGTAGGATATTGATAACAGCTTGGAAAACTTGAGCGTCTATATCATTTGTCCAAACAAAATTTTACAATAACATGAGGTGACAAGTTATTACTAATATTGTTAAGAGATTTCTTAAATGTTGGATTATGTGTCAATTGGTGATTAGTGTCTCTGACAGGTTTTCAATGTGCCCAACTACCAATTGGTATGAAAGCTATTTTATGATACTGAGGAAGTTTTGGGCTGAGAGTAAGAGGTTTTTAGAACTTAGAAAAAGTCTCGATTTAAACGTTGTTTAGCCACACGTGAAGTAAATGGTTTGGCAGGTTTGGGACTCTTCGTACTAAAAAAATTTGTTTACTTTTAATCCCTAAAATCAATTTGCACCGGTGGTTTTACTCATTTTATGGTCATCGGATCAGGGCATCGATCTATTCCAATTTTAAATTTAAATTTAAATGTGCCTAATGTATTTTATTTCAAAAACATTATTATTACTATGCCTAAAATAGTCTTATCATTAATCTAAGGACATGATTAAACCTCTAAAAATAATAATATAAGGAAAACACTGCTAAGAATTCTGACAACACCTTGAGTTTTATCATTTTAGCACTAAAACGTTTACTAACCATGTTTAATTATAACATTCGTATCTAACTAGGGATAATGCTTTCCTATGAGGCATTAAGGATTATAGATTTAGTGCATTTTTGGTTGGGCTAGGGCTCAATTTAATTCTCATTCAAGAAAATGTGTGAAAATATTTTAGCATGTGCAATAATTAACACGTAGCTTATCAATCAATCATGCTTTATCCATTTGATATTTAATAATTTTTTTTCAATTAATATGCAATGTGGTGCAAAGTAATTTGATGATTAATTATCTGATTGAAAGTGTACTTCTAAATATTTTGAACGATTCACAGTCATGCTTATCTGATATGAAGAATTTATATAAATAGAATGATCCATAAGATATATTTTGCAAAATCTCTTAATCATTTTCTTATGCTTGAATTTTACTTTCAAAATGTCTGTTATCCCTAATGATTATACATGATTCGTAAGGACATCAGGCTCTAAGAAAGGAAACCAAAAAGGCTAAGGGGAGAAGAGAAGATTGTGTGAGATGAAATTAGAGCTCATATAAATGTTTCCTCTAAATATAATGAGAATAAAAAGTTTGATTTTCCTTCTTTTCCATCAATTTTTGCTCGTGGCACCTGTAGCACACTGTTACGAGGAAAATCGCTCTGTGGCATGGGGTAAACAACAATAGACATAAATGACTACATAAATCAACTCTAATATCAAGTATTCTATATAAACAAACATGTTAACAAGACAAGATAAAGAACCTACATCATCCAAATGTTCGATGAAGTCCACCATTGAGCACTTGACTCAAAGCAATACACCTGCAACTTGTCCTCAACAATGAAGATACACAAGCATATGGTGATAATATATAAAGTTAATACGTCCATGGAATAACAATTCAAATATTTTCAAGACATTTATTGGACGAGAAATTAGTATTTATATTAAAACGTAATCAACATAAGTGTATGAATGACAAATTTTTGTGTTGGCACGTTCGGAACCGAGAAACCAAGTCCCTTCCAGCTGGGCCTCCACCACTTCAATCCTCCACAAAAGGAAATCTCATATAAGAGATACAATTAAGTTCTACATCAAATAGGGAAGAGTTTGGGGGATGAACAATGTGTTCAAACTTAAAAGGACAAAGGGATGCAGACTCAATGTGAAGTGAATAATTTCTCCAGAGTAAATTTGCTCTCAAAGTTGAATTATTCTCCTATTTTCCACATCTTGGATAAGGCTCATTTATATCTTTCAAATGGAACTAAAGGGATGATTTGGTACGTTTTCAGTATATCGAAGGTCAAGGATCATGGATCACGTTACATGACATGGAAACCCGACACCATTTTTTTTAATTTTGAGCACAAAACCCGATGTATGCAGGTTGTAATGGTACAACCTGCGTATACGCATGATGTATTGTTGTTAGGGCATGTATATGTGGAAAAATAAAATTTTTATCCTTGGGAAATGCAAAGGGGACTTCAATTCTGCATAAGGAAATGGAAAGGGCCTTATGATCAAGTTTGCATGGGGTGAGGCAAATATTTCTATAACAGATTCCCCTTAATGTGTGAGGTCAGAGGAGTATCTGTTGTGGCCTAAATACATTATAATTCTCAGAAGTGGAGTAATGGAGACCCATCTAGATGAACTAGTTTCTCATAAGAAAATTACAATTCATAATGACTTTGCGCACATGGCTACCAATTTGAATTACACTGTAGATCCATGCGAAGATATACCAAATAGTTGTTCATGGCCATGAATAGGAAATACAAAAGTAGATACATTCCATAGGATCTCATAGTCATGAAAAAGGCCCAGTGAAAACCAGTCTCAAAATAAATCTGAAGATATTTGTATATAATGGAGTACAATCTGATCTCCCATGATCCCTAAAGTCATATAGGTACTGGTCCAATGAATGATAGAAACAAAACAGGAAAGTTGTGACTATGAAATGATGTATTCAAGTCTTCCACATGATCCTCCAAAGGTGCAAATTTACATCATGTGAATAAAGTAGTTGAGTTCGAACACAATGAGACTTTGCTTGATTACCAGTCATTAAGGTATATCGTTAACAAACATGAGACATCCTATCGATAATGAAAGTAGGTATCAAGGAACCAATTGCATTATTACAAGTGTGAAGAAAGGTGTTGAGGTCAAACACTTGAATAATCCATCGATCAAGAGACATTGATATATTCTGAATTGCCGATGGAGAGAGAAACTACCACTGATGACTACAAGTCTCTATATACTCATAGGACTCTAGGTCTTGTTTCGACAAAAGATGTGTTGCATTCGATGGAAGGAGACCTACTGAAAGGAGAGAATTAAGAAATCTCTCATCATTCAGCACGAGGTACAAAGTAAGAGCCTGATGATTTGGAGGAACTCAGATGAAGAACATGTTCACAAACCAACGACCTTATGCATCTTCCGCATGCACCAGATGTAAGTGGTGCATGAAAAAGACCCTTTGAATAGAAAATAATGAGTAAACTTTCTGACAAAGGCAAGGAAACCACCAATAAGGCTAATGGAATCCAATGCACTACACAAATCTTGATGTGTGAATAAATTTCTTGTTGTTGAACACAAGGGAAACCCCCTAGTCAGTGACCAATGAGGAGATGTCGATTGTTGGGTTCAAGGTTACCTATCCATAAGGAAAGTAGGACCAGGGTGCAAGGTAGGACTACAACTTCATGTAACTCTGAGATACATTGAGGGTATGTCCAACATGCAAATTCAATAGTTATGAGAAATGGCCGACACGAGCTAATATACATCCTTTGAACAAGAGCATGAGACATATGAAATGATGAAACTTTGTGATGCAGGAGGAATCAATCAAAACTCTCCATAGGGACTGGAAGAGTGACCAGTCGGGGGAGTAAACTCTAAGTAATAAGATCAGCTTCCTAAGATCATGCTAAACCCAAAATTTTGATGAAAAATGGACTCAAAAGTTTGTTCTTTGTTCAAAGGTGACAAGACTGTTGCCAACATAAGATAATACTATTTTCCCTCTCGTCTTTTTTTTTTCATAGTCAAATGAATGCTATGATAGAGACGAGGAAATGAGTGTTGCAAGTAGGAAACTATTTCCAACAGTGGAACATGCCTATGCTCAATGCAAGAAGGTGCATGTAGGATATGGACACTCGGGGCAATGTTTCCTCTTGGGGTATAGGGTATCAAGCTTCAAAAGATAGAAACAAGGCTCTACTTGGTTGATGATGCAAATTGCTGAAGTGGTAGGATTGTTATGCGAAAGAAAGAATCAACAATAGGCTCAATACAGCAAGAAAGAGAATTAGATGCAATTACAACTTAACGCCAAAAAATTTCTTTTTTTCATAAATTTAGTCCACTTGGTTTGAAAATGGGTTAAACTTACACCAAATAGACATCCTTTCAAATCCAATTTACGAGTGTGAAAGAGACAAGTTCACTTGGAAATATTTTCTCTTTTTGAGAGAGTCGGAAAAGAGCTTAAATCAGACTCATTGATGTTGTTCTAAGAATCATATCATGGGGGAGGCCAGGGCTCCCATGCAGGACTTCTGTGAATTTTCAACAACTTACGAATAACTAACACAATATTGGGAAACCCCAAAGTTGTCCAAGTCGAGGAGGATAATATACTTGTAGAGGTTACTTTATCTACAATATATCGAAGAATTCCCCTTATCTGGAATGGTATAGAAGAAGGAAGTCGAGGCTCTACAAGATCATTCCAATCAAAGGAAACCACCTTAGGACTTGGATGGGGCATACTTGAAGAGAGTGGAATGCTCCCTTGTTCGAAAGGTACAGAACTAGAAATGATAATGTCACACACCCACTACAGCAACTTAGATTTTTTGTCTTTTTCTTCAAGGAACGGAATCCTCGAGACTTCTATGGGGCCTAGCATAGACCCTCTCTTCCCTTATCCTCCTCCAAACAACCACAAGATGGCCTTAGCACAAGCGCCTTTTGCAACTCATGAGTCGGGAGTCAAGACTCTCGACTCCCCTTTCTCCAAACACCGATACCCGAGATACTATACGGGTATGGCTCCCTCCTCACTAGCGCCTGCTACATGTAACTGTAGGCTAGGCCAAACACTAGCACCACTCTCAACCTTGCTAGTTGAGGTGTTGAGCTCCCGTGCTCCTCCTTCGCGAATCCCTGATATGGAAAGGTCAATGTTGCGTGGACTCTACCAAAGTGATGCGCACATGCCACTTGTCAACTCCGCTATACTATGCTCACGAGCTGTGTCGTCCTTGCCCGTCGCACAAGACCTCGACTCTCGGCATTTCACAGCCTTAGCGGTCAAGCTACAGCTTCTTCATCCTGCGAAACCCCAAGCCACGATAAGTCAATAGTGGGTTGACTCTTTCCCAGTGTGACATGTGTCCACCACCGGTCAGCCGCTTCCTAGACTAAATACTGGCACTACTCGCATCTCGCGACTTTGCGAGTTGGAGTGTTGAGCCCTCATTCTCCTCCTTCGCGAGTTCCTGAGATACGAGAAGTCAACAATGGGTTGACTCCTTCCCAGGTGACATGTGTCCATCACCTGTCACCCATTCCCACCTTTCTCTAGGCACTTGTTGTTATGCCACTTGTCAACCACGCGATCCCCACTTACGGATGGGTCACGTGTTTTCACGAGCCCTCGATGCTTGGCACTTCGCGACTTCTACAATCGAAAAGAAACTACCTCAAGTTCCGAACCCCCGATAGGTGATAACCACAAAAGTTCTGATCCAATAGTTCTCTCGTGCCTTGGATCCAATGATCACGATCACGTCGCGATCTCACGAATCGTGAGTTCATGCAGCCCTACCCTTGACCACACCAAGTCACGAGTCAGTGAAATGCTACTCTCCTGCCTATACAAAGGCTAATATCAACAATCATTAGGGCTCTATCAGATCCTTGGATCTACGGTCCTGGGACCCATCGCTACTTGCGAAGGCTGAAAGGGGCGAGGTATTAACGCCTGCACTCCTTCTCTAGATCCATTGGTCTTGACAGATCTGGGGTATTCCCGAAAGGATTTCGACCATTCGTGTACCAAATGATAGGGTATTCTCTCTTTCTATAATTGGGCTCGCTATCCCTTCTGAGCTTGAATCATGAAATTCAACTTCTCGGGGCTTCGAATTCCCAGGACTCCAAGACCTTAAAGAGCTATCCTTCCTTGCATAAGGTTTCCAGACCCAGATCGCATGAACCTTCAGACAGTTCTTAGGCAATCATCCCTAATCTTAGTTGAGTCTCTGGGTAAAGGTTCGACATGGTTCCAAGGTTTATGGGGTAATCCCCGGAGAAGAGTACTCTTGAGGGGATTTCCCAGAACATTACGAGAATAACATTTGTACAGAAACCAACAATAACATATAAGCATACACATGCATCCATTATTTCCAGTTTAAAACACCATGCAATCATTCCACACAGAAATTATTATGGGCATATAAACATAAGCATGTATTCACAATATTCAATTCAAAATACAAGGTATAAAACACTTATCAAATCTACCGGGCATGATGCAACTCCTGAGAGGGGTGCTCGTTTCCACCCAACCATAGGCTCAGTGACTCCAAACAGATTTACCACTAGCCACCCCAAAGTTAGACCACGATGCTTTGAGGTTCAGTCTCCTACTTCCAGCTCAACAGAAATCAAGGACGAAGGTTACTCTCCCTCTCCTGATACTGGAAAACAAACTAGGACGAAGGATACTCTCCTTCTCCTAGTATTCATAACTCCCTGCGTTTCTAGGGTTTCTCTAGTTCTCTTCCGCGATCCCCCATTGTGCGCGCTGCTCTCCCCCTTACCACATTTCCTCTCTTGCCAATTTATGTCTGCAAGGTTGCATGTGGCGCGAATTCCACCATCCATGGTCAGGTATGAGGGTTGTTACGGATTGGTGGTTCACCCTCATCCCCTCATTAACTCTTGAGGATCCTCCCCACCTACCAATTTGACGGGAAATCCATTCCAGGATTAGAGAGCTTCTTTGGTTTGTGAGCAAGTATAAACCAGTATGGTAATGGATCAGTGGAAGTTAATGCGACCATTCCAGGTCCCTTCCACCACCTCTCATTATCCATCATGGTCTCTTTTAGCACACCCCCTCTCATCATTCATGCAACAAATATTCATTATGTAATTCACATTCATAGACCTTTTATGAAAAGGTTCGTCAAATCAAACATTCATATCTTTGAGTTTGCCATAGTTCTTGGCCAACATAGTTATTTTTATAGACTAGGGGAAACAAGGTGTTACAATTCCCTCCCCCTTAAAGGAACATCATCCTCAATGTTCTATCTATCAATATGACATGTATGTTCAGAAGTAAACAAAATTCGATATGCTTGTTTCATGGCATCTTCCATTTCCCACGTAGCCTCATCTAGGCCACAATGTTTCCACTGCACCTTGACCTGTGCAATGGTTCAATTCTTGAGTGGAGTTTCCTTTCTGTCTAGTATGCATTGAGGTTCTGGAAGGATTTCTCCCTCCAGTTCCACCTGGATCATAGACTAGTCAATTATATGATTAGAATCATGTACATATCTCTTCAATAATGAAACATGGAAAACATTATGTGCTTTTACTATGGGAGGAAGTGCTAGCCTATAGGCTACAGGTCCCACTCTATATAGAACTTAAAAGGGTCCACAATATCGAGGTGCCAACTTGGCACAAGATCCCATCCTCAGGGATCTCTTCCTGGGCCTAACTCTGAGATATACGTGGTCTCCCATCTTGAATTCTCTCTAAGTTCTCTTTCGATCGGTGTAACTTTTCTGTTTGTTCTAAGCAACCATTATATTTTGTTTTATCTGAGTCACTTGTTGTTCCATTTATTTCAACATGTTGGGTCCAATAGTAACTCTGTTCATGGGATTACTCCAACTGACTGGAGTATTGCATGGTCTACCATAGAGAACTTCGAAAGGGCTCATCTTTAGGGATTCTTGGTAGCCATTGTTGTAGGCAAATTCCACTAGTGGCAGGAAATCTTCCCACTTCTTGGGTTGATGCATTACATGCATTCTTAGCATGTCTTCCAATATTTGGTTCACTCTTTCCATCTGTCCATCGGTTTGAGGATGATAGGCGATGATAAACAGTAATTTGGTCTCTAGACCAGCCATCAAGGATTTCCAAAAGTTGGAAGTAAATTTTGTGTCTCTGTCAGACATGATATCTTTATGCATACCATGTAGTCTGAATATCTCCTTCATGAATATGTTGGTGATATCTATTGCCTTGCAAGTCGATTTGATGGGGATAAAATGGGCAGACTTGCTCAATTTATCCACCACTACCATGATGGTGTCATTCTGTTTGGTCGATGTTGGTAATCCGGTGATGAAGTCCATGGAAATGGTTTCCCACTTCCATTCTGGAATTGTTAGAGGTTGTAATAATCCTTCTGGGTGTCGGTGTTCTGCTTTAACCTGTTGGCATTTTATGCATTTGGCTAAGTACTCAACTATGTCTTTCTTCAATCCAGACCAATAGAATTGTTTCTTGGTGGCTGTGATCATCTTCTGGTATCCAGGATGACCAATATATGGTATTTTATGTAGTTCATCCATTATGAACCTCTTGAAGTCATCACATTTTGGAATATACAATCTATTTTTGCAAGTTAGCAGACCTCCATCTATCATCTAGTAGCCTTCATACTTTATTCCTGTGGGTTCTTGCTCCAAGTACGAGGTCATGGTCCGGAAGAATGTGTCTGTTTCTTGTGCATTCCTGACTCTTTCCTTGAAATTCATCTTGCAGGTGCTCACCGCTGCCAGATGAATTGTTTTCATACTTCTACTAAGGGCATCGGCCACCTTATTTTCCTTTCCCTTGATATGTTTGATTTTGAAATCAAACTCACTAAGAAGGGCCATCCACCTAGCTTGTCTAGTATTGAGTTTTGGTTGGTCAAATAGATATCGCAATCCACAATGGTCTGTCATAAGTACAAATTTTCTTCCCAGGAGGTAATGCCTCCACATTTTTAAGGCGTGCACTATGGCGACCAGTTCTAGATCATGGGTCACATAGTTGACTTCGTGCTCATTCAATTTTTGAGATTCATAGCAGACTACACTTCCTCCTTGCATAAGGACTCCTCTGAGCCCTTCCTTGCAGGCATCTATGCACATGAGGAAGTCAACTTCGGGATCGACGATCTTCAACAAGGGTGCGTGGGTCAGTCGATGTTTTAGGGATTGAAATATTTCTTGACATTCTTGTGTCCACGTGAATTTAGCTCCCTTCTTCTGGAGGGTAGTGATTGGACAACCAATCTTGGAGAATCCTTTTATAAATCTTCTATAGTATCCTTCTAAGCCCATAAAGGATTTTATATCTGAAACTTCCTTTGGGGTAGGCCATTCCATGATAGACCTGATCTTGTCAGGGTCTACTGCCACTCCTTCTTCAGATATGACATGGCCCAAGTAATGTATTTGCTTCTGGAAAAAGTTGCACTTGCTAAATTTTGCATAGAGATGATGTTCTCTTAGCACTTGAAGCACGAGTCTAAGATGTTCCTCATGTTCCTCTCTATTCTTGGAGTAAATTAATATATCGTCAATAAAAAATAGTACAAATTTATGTAGGAATTTGCTGAGCACATTGTTCATCAAGCAAATAAAAGTGGCAGGGGCATTGGTTAATCCAAATGGTACTACCACAAACTCATAGTGACCTTATCTCATCCTGAAGGCAGTTTTTTGGATGTCTTCACCCTTGATTCGGACTTGATGGTATCCATATCTCAAGTCAATCTTTGAGAAGATGGAAGCACCTCCCAATTGATCGAAAAGGTCATCGATCTTGGGTAAGGGGTACTTTTTCTTTATGGTTACCTTGTTTAGTTGTCTATAATCTATGCATAGTCAGAGGGTACCATATTTATTCTTTACAAACATAACTGGTGCTCCCCATGGAAACATGCTGGGCCAGATATAGCCTTTGTCCATCATTTCTTTTAGTTGTAATTTAAGCTCAAATAGCTAGGGTGTGCTCATCCTGTAGGGTGTCCTAGACACTAGCACCGCTCCTGGTGCAAGTTCTATCAAGAATTCAATGTCCCTTCTCGGAGGTAGACCCGGTACCTCTTCCAAAAATATATCTCTATATTCTCTTAGTGTGGGGTGATCTTCGAGGCTTGGTTTGTCATCTTCAACTGATTTGAACACCTGTATCACATAAAGTAGACATCCCTTTCTACAATACTTTCTCATTTGAAGGGTTGATATTCGTCTCATCGAGATAGGTTTTTGGATCCCTCGAAGGGTTATCCTTCTTCCTTATTTACCTACACATTCTAAATTTTTATGGTGATAGTCCAGTCTGGCTTTATATGTGGCTAGCCAGTCCATTCCAATCAATAGGTCCTATGATCCTAGGGGTAGTATGTTAAGGGTTGCATGGGTGGGGAATTCACCCATAGTGAATTGGCAAGTTGGTATGACCTTCTCTACCTTTATTTTGGTGCCAGTGGCTAACTGTACCAACCATGGCTTGGCGTGTTTATGTGGCTGTAATTTACACTTATCAATAGCCTTAGGAGATATATAACTCAAATTTGAACAAGGGTCAGTTAGAATAGACACTAGATGGTTGGTGATCATACCTTCCATCTCCACTACTGAAGCTTGGTGGTCAGCTTGTTTGTTATCCAAGGCTGCATGAATTTGCAGCACACTCATGGCCACATCATTGACAGTGGTAGATTCTTGAACGTTGTAATTTCTCCAATTGTTCTTGTTAAGGTCCTAACCCGCACATAGGTAGATCAATGTATTCGGATGTAATAAAGGTCAATATTAATAAGACCTTTCAATAAAATAGAATAAGGCGGATGTAAGAAGACCTAATAGAAGCTTCCGCTTCTAGAAGGA
>ML779751.1:587779-611326 GCA_009831015.1 Picea engelmannii | reverse complement strand
GCTATTTCTGTTCAAGTGCTATTTCTGTTGCTATTTCGTATATCATTTCTGTGTATTGTGAAGATTATGCTGGATATTTTACTGTTATTCTGTTATTTCTAGCATTTTGTTTCTGTACTTCATATTTTATATATCTGGTATCTTGCAGTTCTATTGTCATTGCGGGCAGTCCCTCAGTAGATGTTCTTCTCCACAACCCCAACATTTCAAGGGTTCTCTCTTTGGGTTATCAATCTTTCCTGGGGTAGATCCAGAAGGCTTATTTTCACTCTAGGAGGGGAAATTCTATTGGTGTACACTTCGGGTTGGGAAGCTCATCCTTGAGTCCTTTTTATAGTTTCTAAATCTTGGGGATTTAAACCCCTTTTTCTGGAATCCCGAACTATTCTTTTGCTTCCAATTTTCGCGAGGTTTTGTTTGATGCCCCAGTTGTTCGTAACAATATCTTGCCTTTTAGATAGTGTCTTCTAGGGTCTTTGGCTCGTCAAACTCAATCATGTTCTGATAGTCCTTAGGTAGTCCACTGATGATTCATTGCACCTTTTCCTTCTCTTCTTTTATATAGGGTACGTACCTCAGCAATTTGAGGAATCTGCTGACATATTCCTCTATGGTGCATTGCCCCAGTTTGAGTTCATAGAATTCTTTAGTCTTTTCGTCGAAATACTTTTCCGACAGATACTTCTTTATGAAGTATTTCTCAAACCGTTCCCAAGATAGGTCTTCTTCGTGAATCCCTTTTACATTCTTAAGGTCTTCCCACCAAATGGAAGCCTTTCCATTCAAGTTAAAAGTGGCTACTCGGGCCTTCAAATTTTCTGAGAAATCATGGACTCTAAAATGCTTCTTTAGTCCAAGCAGCCAGGCCTCCGCTTCCTCCCCTTTATTTATTTCACCGTCGAAAGAGGGTGGTTTGGCCTTCTTGAATTCTTCGAGATTGTGACTTTTGGAAGGCTTTCACTTCTTTCATTTTCTTTGGGAATAAGAACTAGTTCTACTACTAGAAGATCCCTCTGAGTCGCCATTTTTCTTTCCAGAGGAATCGTCTAGCGCTTGTCCCTTATCTCTGGGGTGGACCTTTCTCGAGGTGCTCTTCCCAGTGTGGCCAGTTAAAAGACCATTTTTCTGTATCTCAGGTGGACTTTGAATTTTCTTTGTCTATCATCAGTCCACGTGACTGGTGTCAGGTTCATGCTGCAACTGTCTTTGTATGTTAGATAAACTCTGCAACAAGACTGCATTAATTTATGTTTGCTTCTCTTGCTCTTTTATCAACCTCTCGTTGTCGGCCTTGCAGCTCTGTAGTTCGACCAAGAGGCTTCTCACAGTCTCAGCTAGATCGGGAGGGGTCTCTACCACTCTCCTTTCGTTAGACTCTTCGTCTCTGTTGTGGGAGTCATCCCCCACTTCATGGTGCGTCACCATTCTATGCGTTTGTAGTTTCCCATGGTTGATTGTCCACTTGTTGTGCAAGAAAAACACTTATTGTTAGTCAACATTATATTCATTCACAATCAGCGCATAATTCATATTTTTTCAAATACATACACACAATAGGAATTTTCATTCTTAACTTTGGATTTTGCTAAAGGGGTTAAGATAGAGGGTTACTCCTTTTAAGAGTACTTCAAATGGAGTTTCTGTGCAACTCGTTCATGAGCCTAGGCAGGACAAGTGTTGTAACCATGCTCTGATACCAATTTGTCACACACCCACTACAACAACTTAGATTTTTCATCTTTTTCTTCGAGAAACATAATCCTCAAGACTTCTATGGGGCCTAGAGCATACCCTCTCTTCCATTATCCTCCTCCAAAAGACCATAAGTTGGCCTTAGTGCAAGCGCATTTCACAACTCATGAGTTGGGAGTCAAGACTCTCGACTCCCCTTTCTCCAAACACCGATACCCGAGATACTATACAAGTATGGATCCCTCCCCACTAGTGCCTACTACATGTAACCGTAGGCTAGGCCAAACACTAGCACCACTCACAACCTTTCCAGTTGAGGTGTTGAGCTCTGGTGCTCCTCCTTCGCGAATCCCCGAGACGCGAGAGGTCAATGTTGCACAGACTCTGCCAAAGCAACGTGCACGCGCCACTTGTCAACTCTAATATACTTTTCTCATGAGTTGTGTCGCCATCGCCCATCACATGAGACCTCGGTTCTCAGCATTTCGTGGCCTTAGCAGTTAAGGTGCAGCTTCTTCATCCTGCGAAACCCCGAGCCACGATAAGTCAACAATGGTTTGACTCTTTCCCAGTGTGACACATGTACACCACCGATCACTCGCTTCCTAGATTAAATTCTAGCACTACTAGCATCTCGTGACTTCGCGAGTTGCAGTGTTGAGCCCTCATGCTCCTCCTTCATGAGCTCCCGAGATACGAGAAGTCAAAAATGGGTTGACTCCTTCCCAAGCGACATGTGTCCATCACCTGTCACCCGTTCCCACCTTTCTCTGGGCGCTTGTTGTTTCGCCACCTATCAACCACGCGGTCCCCACTTACGGATGGGTCACGTGTTTGCACGAACCCTTGGCTCTCGGCACTTTGTGAATTCTACAATCGAAAAGAAACTCCCTCAAGTTCTGAACCCCCGATAGGCGATAACCACAAAAGTTCTGATCCAACGGTTCTCGCGTGCCTTGGATCCAACGATCGCGTCGCGATATCGCGAATCGTGAGTTCATGAAGCCCTACCCTTGACCACACCAAGTCATGAGTCAGCGAAATGCTACTCTCCTGCCTATACAAAGGCTAAGATCGATGGTCATTCAGGCTCCGTCAGATCCTTGGATCTACGGTCTTCGGTCCCATCGCTACTTGAGAAGGCTGAAAGGGGCGAGGTGTTAACGCTTATGCTCCTTCTCTGGATCCATCGGTCTTGATAGATATGGGGTATTCCAGAAAGGATTTTGACTGTTCATCTACCAAATGATAGCATATTCTCTCTTTCTATAATTGGGCTTGCTATCCCTTCTGAGCTTGAATCATGAAATTCAACTTCTCGGGGCTTCGAACTCCCATGACACCGAGACCTTAGAGAGCTATCCTTCCTTGCATAAGTTTTCCAGACCCGGATCGCATGATCCGTTAGACGGTTCTTGGGAAATCGTCCCTAATCTTAGTCGAGTCTCTGGGTAAAGGTTCGACACGGTTCCAAGGTTTATGGGGTAGTCCCCGGAGAAGAGTACTCTCGAGGGGCTTTCCCGGAACATTGTGAGAGTCGAGCAAAGAAGAAAATTCTTGGTGGCGAGAACTCATGCCCCAAACTTAATCATTTGTACAAAAACCAACAATAACATATAATCATACACATGCATCCATTATTTCTAGTTTAAAACACTAGGCAATCATTCCACACATAAATTATTATGGGCAGATAAACATAACCATGTATTCACGATATTCAATTCGAAATACAAGGTATAAAACACTTATCAAATCTACCAAGCATGATGCAACTGCTGAGAGTGGTGCTCATTTCCACCCAACTATAGGCTCAGTGACTCCAAACGAATTTACCACTAGCCACCCCTGAGCTAGACCACGATGTTTTGAGGTTTAGTCTCCTACTTCCAGCTCAACAGAAATCAAGGACGAAGGTTACTCTCCTTCTCCTGATACCGGAAAAAACCCAAGATGAAGGTTACTCTCCTTCACCTGGTATTCATAACTCCCTGCATTTCTAGGGTTTCTCCATTTCTCTTCCACGATCCCTCATCGCGCACGCTGCTCTCCCCCTTACCACATTCCCTCTCTTGCCAATTTATGTCTACACGGTTGCGTGTGGCGTGAATTCCATTGTCCGTGGTCAGGTCTGAGGGTTGTTACGGATGGGAGGTTCACCCCCATCCCCTCATTAACTCTTGAGGAGCCTCCCCACCTACCAATCTGACGGGAAATCCATTCCAGGATCAAAGAGCTGCTTTGGTTTGTGAGCAAGTATAAACCAGTACAGTACTGGCTCGGTGGAAGTTAACGCAACCATTTCAGGTCCCTTCCACCACCTCTCATTGGCCATCGTGGTCTATTTTAGCACACCCCCTATCAACAGTCATGCAACACATATTCATTATATAATTTACATTCATCGACCTTTTATGCAAAGGTCCATCAAATCAAACATTCACATCTTTGAGTTTGCCATAGTTCTTGGACAACATAATTATTTTTACAAACTGGGGGTAACAGGGTGTTACAGATAAGTACATGGTCAAAAGGCACATCACCCTCCAAAAGAAGAGTGGGATTGGTCGAAGATTGCATCGACAATTTCACTTCCTCAGACTTGTCGCTCTCTAAGAGAAGAGTGGGATCAATAGAATATTGCATTGGCACAACCACTTCTTCAACCATTGGTTGAATAGGATGTGAGAAAACAAGGTTAGGAGACTTATCAACCCCCAAAATAGGAGTGGTGTCGATCAAAGATTGCATTGACACAACCACTGGTTGAACAGAATGAGAGACAAAAAGGTCAAGAGACACATCACCCCCAAAACGAATATGGGTATTTGTTATGAATATTCTCCCAAGACAAAAACAAGTAAGGTGATCCCTTTTACAAAGCCTACAAAGAAAATTGGGCTTACGTCTTATATGTCTAGGATTCTCAATCGTAGGATTTCCCCCAACATGACTTACAGTGGCTGGTGACATGATCCCATAATGACTTGTAGAAGCTAGTAGAAAATCTCCAACATGACTTGCATAGGTTGGTGATGAATTACCAACATGACTAGAAAATGTTGGTGATGAACCTTCAACATGACTAGAAGAGGTTGATGATGAAACCCCAACATGACTAGCAGAGATTGGTGATGAATCCCCAACATGACTAGTAGAGGTTGGTGATGTATGTGCAGTGTGAATATCAGTGACTAGATTTGTGCCCCCAACATGACTTGCAACAATTGGTTGTTGGTATTCAACATGAATTGCAGAGGTTTTTGACCTATCTCCAACATGAATAGCAGTGTTTGGTGATATAATTCTAGTATGACTTACAATGACTGGACTGGTGGTGGTTTTTGGTTGCAACATTTGATACCAAGGTTCCAAGAAATATTGGTTTTGAGAAATTGCAGGCATGGAAGGGTTCTAGTATACACCATGGCCCTGTACGGACGGAAATTATCCTCCTCCAAACTGATTCATAAAGGATTGTAAGGGAATCGCCATTGAGGAAGCCACTTGCAAAGAGAAAGAGACATGACAAGGGTTACTCACGTGAGGATATATGTTTCCCTCAGATGAAGGAACTCTGTAAAGGGGGTTTCCCATACTATAAAACTGACTCCCACCAGAGGATGGACGGAGGTATTCCATGGGAAAATTGTTCATAGGAACAAGCATAGTGTAAGAAGGATATATGGACGAGATGTAATAAGTATAATGATCACCCATCTGAGCACTTTCTCTTGGAAAAGTGAAGCTAGGATTGGATGCATAGGAAGGAAGACTCCAACCTCCTACTGTAAGGCTTGGTTGAGGGATATGACTCCCACCAAACAAAAAAGGAGAATAAGGCAGAATCATGCCTCAGACCCAAAACTAGGATTCACATAAGACGACGAGATAGAGGATGGAAAGTTCAAAGACATGTCTGGCATACCATGAGAAAAATGATTAGAGGCCCAAGGTATTGGTTGAGTATCATGATTCAGCATACCACTTGGAAATAAAAAAGGATTTGTCTCCATGGAATGATAAGACCATGGGTTTTCTAGCGCTAACTGAGGGAGTCACGAGGGCTCCACTAACCATTGCAATGAAAACTCACGACATAATACAAAATCTTAATGCCAACTAATAATCAAAGAGCACAACAAAGTAAAAAAAAAAGGCCAATGCACACAAATAGGATATAGTGGTTGAAAAAGGATCTCCCTCCCTAAAGTAGGTATGCCTCACCCAAGAGGGGCCCAGGAATCCCCACCAAAGATGAGAGGTATCAGAAACATTTATAAGGGCTCTCGTGGGCTTAACAAATAGTCCTTCATATCCCCCCTAGAGAGGTAATCCTCCATAAAGTTTGTGTGTTTTCTAACCCTTACTTAACCTAGGGTACCTGCAGAATAACCCCTGCAAGTAACCTATGTGGCTACCTATGTCAAGCAACTAAGCCACTACGATATAACTTATGCGCAGGCGAACAATCGTAAGTCAGGTCCACCGTATGGGAAGGGTAAAAAAACCTGAAATATTGAAAGAACCACCTCTCACAAAGGTAAAGGTACTAGCAAGTCCCACATATACGAATAGATCCCCAGAAATGTCTCTAACACTAAAGAGGTATTGGGGGAATATCCCCTCAACCAACCTCGTGTAACCTCGTGCTTAACTCCAGTGTGAGTGGAGACTCCTGACGTCACCAATTATACAATGGATTTCACCACTCCCATAGTTAGACACATATATTGAGTTTAATATCCTTGGAGAATTTTACTCACAAATTCTTATTCCAAGGCCCTAAATCTTAAGCTAGTTTGTGCACCCTGAAAGATAAAATTGTTTCTAATCAATTTTAAATTTATCAAAGTTATTTTTAGTGGCTTCAAGTTTACTCAAAATATGTGTTCATGAAACTAATGTTGTTATGACTCAGAAAGTAAAAGAAATGAATATGAATACAATGCAAAGTCCTAACTTCAATTCCCAATAAATGATAAGATTTCAAAATGCAATTTTCAATTCAACTATGCAATTCCAAATAAAATTCAATCTTCCTATACATGTACTAAGATAAATGATAAGAACCCAAAAGATCAAATGCCAACAATGCAAAATGTATTTTTTGTATTTTCAATATAGAAGCATGAAAATGCAAGGACTAAACAATAACTTGATATAAAGACTCTACTGTATGTAAATAGAGACAAACCAAGTAGAATATCAAGAAGAAAACACCCATCCCAGGATGCAATGACAACCGATGGAAAATATGATGAGAAAGAAAATACCGCCCGAAAATTCAACCAAAGAAATGTTTCCTATCACTCTGTAGGCACTTAACAATCATGAAAGAGACCTAAGAAGTCTCAAAAACCATCAAAACTTACCCAACAAACATCATACTCGGAAATCAATCAAAAAAGGATCATGTACACGAATGTTCAAGATAAAACCATGTATATACGCTTCCTACATAATGACATCTCGCGTATGTACGTGACTATCTGGGAAAAAACCGTGTATATGTATTGAAACACTGTCACGTTAAGGATAAGGCCAAGAAACTTAGACTCAAAATGAACAGAGGCTGTCAAGCAATCATACGACAAGAAAATCAAGACAAACGAGAGAAATCAAAGGAGAAACTCCAGACCCTGAAAACAAGATTATATCCCCAGTATGGTCACCAATTTTGTTACAAGGAAAATCAATCTATGGCATGGGGTAAACTACAACAGATGGAAATGGCTCCATAAATCAACTCTAATCTCAAGTATTCTGTATAAACAAACATGATAAGAAGACAATATAAAGAACCTACCTCGTCCAGACGTTCGATGAAGTCCATCGTTGAACACTTGAGTAAAAGAAATACACCTGTAACTTGTCCTCAACAACCAAGATATGCACACATATGTTGATAATATATAAAGTTAGCACATATAATAGCATAATCCATCAATATTCATAACAAATATGCCCATGGAATAACAATTCAAATATTTGCAAGACATTAATTGGATGAGAAAAGAGTATTTATATTAAAATGTAATCAACATAAGTGTATTAATGACAAACTTATGTGTCGGTACTTTTAGAACTGAGAAACTAAATCCCTTCTAGTTGGGCCTCCACCACTTCAATCTGCCACCAAAGGAAATCTCATATAAGAGAGACAATGAGGTTCTCCATCAAATAGGGAAGAGCTTGGGGGATGAACAATATGTTCAAACTTAAAAGGACAAAGGGATGCAAACTCAATATGAAGTGAATAATTTCTCCAAAGTAACTTTTCTCTCAAAGTTGAATTCTTCTCCTCTTTTCCACATCTTGGATAAGGCTCATTTATAGCCTTCAAATGAAAGGTCAAGGATCATGGATCCCGTGACGTGGCATGCAAAACCTGATGTACGTGGGATGTAGTGGTGCAACCTACGTATATACATGTTGTATAGCTGTTAGGGTGAGTATATGTGGAAAAAATCAATTTTTATCTCTGGGAACTGCATAGGGGATTTCAAGTCTGCATAGGGAAATGGAAAATCCCTTCTTATCAATTTTTCATGGGGTGAGGAAAATCTTGCTATAACACACACCAGAGCTTAGACTTAAGAAGTGTAAATATATGGTCAAAGCCTTTTGGAAAATCATTAATGTTGCATGCATTTAGGCATAGGTGATGTTGAGAAATTAAAGCACTAGAACAAGTAAAGGAGCTCTAGTTCAAGCTCAACAACAGAATTTCAACGCATAATCAAATTCATAAAATTGAACAGAACATTTATATCATGGGATGTCCCCATTGTTAATATGAATATAATAGTTATGTCAATCCTTCAAGTCCTCCCACTTCTTCTAGCCCTTCTTTCTATGTAGATGATCCTATCGACGAAGATTAAGGAAGGATAACATTTCTATGTTTTGAAATTTTGTAGTGATATGCATGTACAAAATGCTAACACTTATAATATAAAATAATGATAAGTTTTTACAAATGTGTGTCTTTAGTTTATATAAGTTTTATCCATGATATTTTTTGTTTATATATTTTTTTATGGATGTTTGTTTAACCAAAACGTGATAAAGTTCAAAAATAAGTAAAAGCTTTATGCATTTCAAAGCGCATTTTAAAAAGTTTTAAGTTTTATGGACATTTAAACATCTTCCTTCTACATATTTGTCAAATTCAGTTGGTTTAAAAGAAACTTATTTTACTTTGCAAGACACTTTCATGCAATGCAAAAATATATTCAACCCACAAACTCAAGCAATCATCATAACCTTATTTTGGATAAGATTTTGTGACCAAAAGTTATGATATGTTTTTCTGAAGGAATTTGAAATTTTTGGGTTTTCAATTTAAATAAATTTAAATTTTGAAAGAGGAGATTAGTTTGTGATGTTGATATCCTAACAATGAGTATTTATAAAATGAGTATTTATAAATAGAGTATTTATAAAATGAGTATTTATAAATAGAGACATACTAGCATCACAAACCTTGGTCCACTTCCAATGGGCATCCATAGCCTCTATGGACATGTTTGCATTTCCAAAAATTTATTTGTGATTTATCATTTCTTTTACTAAGGATAAATCAAGAACTTTGTGAGGATTTCATTTTGGGATAACTACCTATTTGTGGATGAAACCTAACCAAATTCAAATAATTAATGTCCCAATTGACCCTATCTGCCCAGAGTGAATACTTTAATAACAAATCCGAGTTTCTATTTTTCTTCGTTAATGTCCACTTCAAGATTTCCATTAGATTCTATTTTTTTATTCATCCAAATCATTCCCTTAAGGTAGGAGGAGGTTGAATGAACCAAAATAATATTAATGTCATGGAATTTTTTATTAAAGCACTAGATGAAAAATATTTTGCATTCGGTAATTATCTTTCTAGGACACCCAAATATAGCTATAATATTTTCCTTTATAAATTTAATTATTGTGGAATCATTAGCATTCTTTGTGGGAATTATTTCAACCCATTTAGTGAAATAATTCATGGCAATTAAAATCCATCTATGTTGACCACTAGATGGTGGGTGGAAATCTCTTATGAAGTCCAATCCCCATTATTGGAATGGTTCTTCGACTTTGATTGGTTTCAAGGGAAAAGAAACAAACTTTTGCTTACCCGAAATAGTTTGTAGTTCGTACAAACTCTAACATTCTTGTTTTCCTGATAGAACAGAGTGGTCCAATAGGACCCACTTCTTAATACTTTATAATAAGTGGTCCTCCAAGAAAAATGACCACCACAATCCCATTCATGGTGTTAATTTACTAAATTGTTTGTTTTTTTCTCTAAGACATAGTTGAGCAAAATCCCAGCTAGATCTTTCCAATACAATTTTCCATCTATAATACAATATCTAATATATTTAATTTTTAGGGATCAATACTGAGATTCATCTAAGTAATTTGGAATCTCTAAACCAATGAGAAAATGAATAATATCTCCATACCATAAAGATTTCATTTTTGCTTTCTACCCTCATCATAGTTTGTAGAGTTTCTTCTTGTTCAAACATATTGATATCCTAAATAATTAGATAATCTTGGAAAGGACGATATGAATTGATTTCATTTACCCCTAAAATTTTAAGATTTTATTCAACCATCAATTTATATAAACCCTAACCTTTAACAATCTTAGCTTGCTTAATTTCTAAATAAAATTCTTGAGTATTTGCAATCCATTTCCCTGTTTTCTAATCATAATATTGTTGTCCCGAATTTTGTTTTAGAATGTAGTACATTGTCATAGATGGATTTCAAGGATTTAACCCAATCATATGAATTTTTTCCATTATACTATATTTTAAATCTGCATCTCTAAGGGCTATACTAAAGAATGATACTGGTTTTTCATGTTCCTCATCATTTTTCTATAATAATACAACAACAATTGTATGTTCTTAGGAAAAAGGAAAAAAATGTGAAATATTTTTAATAATCTAGGTTGATCAATGTTGGTGCCTCTCCCAAGTCTTTCTTTAATAGATAGAAAGAATATTTTGCAGTTTCATACCATTGGACTTCATTCTCCTATTTTAACATATTGTTTATATCTTTTAGAATTTCAACAAAATTTGGAATGAATCTCAAGAAATTTATCTTCACTCCGGAAATTATGTGTCTTAGGAGTTTTCCCTCAGTCATTTCAAAGAAATGTTTGTTAGGATTTAGCTATAATCCATATCTTTTACATTTCTTGAATATTTGTTGAAGGTGTTTTAAGTAAACATATTTTATTTTTGAGAAGAAATTCATATAATCTAAGTATATCACGATGAACCTATCCTTCTCATCGGAAAAATTAATATACATTGCTCTTTGAAATGTAAGTCCTGCATTTTTTAATCCAAAAATATTTTTATCAATAAAATTACCCCAAGGAGTAGTAAATGTAGGTTTTTTTTTTTTTCTATCCTCTCTCTTCACAACTACCTTCTCTCTCTTTACAACTACCTTATTAGATAAAAAAAACCACCCATCATGGATATCCTCTGTGATCCTACAACCTTCTATAGAATACGATACATTTTAGGAAAGGGGTAGTTATCCTCAAGGGGAACATGGTTAATATTTCTAAAATCTATACATAAATGGATTTCTCCATTTTTCTTTATAAAAGGAACTAAATTTTCTACCCAGTCTGAATACCTTAATGTGATTATAATTTTTACATCTAACCATTTTTTAACTTGTTTTTCAATTATGGGTAACAATATTGAGTTTACTTATTTTAGATTATGCCTAAATGATTTAACTCCTTCCTTCAAAGGTATGCTATGTTCCATAATGGATGTATCATAAGTTTTTAAATCATGGTAACTTAAAGCAAATACATCTATAAATTGTGTAAATTGTCTAAAGAGATCAATATACTTATGTTTGTACTCTATAGGAAGAGATCTGGAAATTTTAACTAACCTGAGTTTTTCAACAGTATTTATATTATTGAAATGTTGGTCTAACTACTGCATCATTATTATCGAAAATATATTCTAAAGTAACCTATCCTTTTGGGATATAATTATTTTTCGGTTGAACCACTTTATAATCAACAATAGATTTTTCCAATTTTGTATCATTATCTACATTTTCTAGTTTTTCTTGAATATTTACAATGTCATTGTTTTTTGTTTTAATATCATTTTCATGATCACTTTCAGTATCGATATGAATGGAAAAAACTTTATTTAATGTTTCTAGGAACCTTTGGATTTCCATATTATCTTAAAAAAAAAATCCAATGTTTGACTTTATCTGGAACTCATAGTTTGTAGAGAACCTCAACCTCATGTTTTAGAGACACGACATTGGAAGGTTTGAAAATACTACCTGACACCGCCAGGAATTTTTATTTTTGATTGATGTTTCTAGAAATTGCAGTGAAATTTATTGTTGAAAAATAGTTATCAATTAAATCTGATACTTGGTTCTTATAGGATCTCATTCTAGGATGTTTTCACAGCATTTTATTTTCACTTTATGAATAACAATATCATAATCATGAAAAATGGAAATTTATTAAATGTAACTTTAGTTTCCTAAAGTTTCAAGGCCTAAAACTAGTGCCTCATACTCAGCCACCTTTTTGATTGTCTCAAATTCAAGTTTAAAAGAAAAGGTATGTCCTTCTTTAGAAGCTGAAACGAAAACAATTCTAGCTCCTGAGCCACATTTGGATGATGCTCCAGCAAAGAACATTTTCTAGAGTTTATTTAGAAACTTCTCGGTCTCAATTTTTTTTAAGTAAGGGTTATTGAATACCTTAGGAATATTCATTTATATGGAATATTCATTTATATTTACTGAAAGTACAAAATTTCCTGGGTTATAATTTTCAACGTATATTGAGAAAAAATTTAGGTTGGTTGAATCACTAATTTTATATAAAAACTTAGCCTCCCTATACAACCTTCTAGTTTGACCATGAAAATTTGGAATGGTTGGATATGTCATGTCCAATTGTAATGAGAACCCTATTTTTTCTCCCCAAGATCTAGATAATAACATGCCATATCTATCTTAGAGGGACGTCAACAACAACTACATCCATCATAACACTTTTTATGGGATTTGATCCAAATGGACAACTAGATCCTTTATCATTCCTATGCATTTCACCTTTTTATAATCAAAAGAATAGAGGTATTTATAAGGTTTCATAATTTCTAGACTGAGTTTATACATTATTACCTTTGGCACAAGGTTGTGCGATTCTCCCGAATCAAGCATACACTTATGCAAGATATGATCATGGATAGTCAGACTTACATAGAATAGTGGGGTTATACCATTCCTTTATTCTAAATGTGGTCCAATCAAAGCTTGTGGGGAATCATTTTGTATATTTATAGTATCTAATGGATTTGTAGGGAAAGGATTATTAAATAATTTTTCTAAATTATCCTTACAGGTTTTTTACTAACTTTGCTAGAGGATAGGGAACCTTATTTTATTTAATTCATTTGAAAAATTAAAAGAACTTGGTTGCTAATGGGTTGGCTCTTGTATATTATCAATAGTTTTACCCTTTGAATGACCTCTTTTCTCATCTATTTTTTGTGTTTTACCTTTAACAACTTCTTGATTTTCTTTAGTACCTTTGGGATTGGTTGGTTGTTTATTTTTCCTAGTTCAAGATCATATTTACTCTACATTTCAACTTGTAATGTATTAAAAAATAACCTATATTGAGGAGATGAAAAAGCATCTCCTTCTCCTTGATTTTCGACTATCAAATGATTATTTATCCCTAAGGAGCTTGTGTTAAATGTGAGGGAGCTCCTTCACCTTAAAGCCAATTCATATCACTAGTTTTTTTATTGATCACATTCCTCATGGATTCAAAATCTTCAATATTTATTCCACAATATTATTTCTTATAGGAGGAATGAGTGGTTCTTCATTTCTCCTTAACATTTGTAGATTAAATGGCTTCCTAAACCGATTTTGATTTTGAGTTATGAATTGAGGGTTTGGATTAACATGTCCTTGATTTTGTTGAGGGTTTCTTTTCCCTACATTCTGAGGTGTTGGGAAACTACCTTATTTCTCATTTCTAACCTAGTGATTTTATTTGAAATGTTTCTAATGAGCTTAGTCATTTCTTCTATTTTTAAATCTTGAGGATTAGAAGGGTAGGATTGAGTAGTGGTCTCTTCTTTTTGCTTCTTTTTATCAACTTTCTCAACCTTAAGTTTAATTTTATAAGAAGTGACTATATTACCTTCAACATCAAAAACATAATTTTTCATTTGATCTAGAGTGACAGGTCTCCTTTCTCTCAGCATTATAGCAAAGTCTAGGTCATGAGAAGCTCCATATGTTACTTTAGCTGGTATTGGGGATGGTCTCATATCAGTAGGGATTCTGTTGTATAGATTATTAAATATTTTATTAAACTCTAAGACTAACTCACCATTTTTCTTTTTTAAGGTTGAAAATTCAGTTAAATAATATTGGTGATCTCTCTTTTGTCCCTATTGATTCATTAAAATCGTATATAAAACATTTCAATAATGAATAGAATCATTAGGGAGATTTCTAAATCATTTCCTGGTGTCACCGTCTAAAATCTATGCAAATATGCACACACTTTCAAGAACATGATATTCAAAATACTTTCATGTTAACTATGATAGAGTAGTAAATATAGTAAGACAAATTCACGAAAGGAAATAAATTGAGAATATCATATAAAATATCAAGTGCAAAAATTTATAACACTCAACAAGTGATGCACTTTATAAACTGTAACTATTTGAATTACAAACCATTATGACAAAGCATTCTAAGAATAAGTCTCAAGAATCCTTTCTCAAAGTCTTATATCTTTCTGAAAACAAAAATAACACAATGTTGATCAAACATGGGATCAATCCTTTGTGAAAATAAAAACATGTGAACTACAGAAAAAGAATAAAGCTCTGGATTAATAAGACTATTGAAGCAAGTTCTTTTTTTTTCCAGTCTAACAATGACCCTTTCTTCTTCAAACTTTCCTTTAATCCTTTCACCTTAACCATTTTTTGTTCTTTGTATAAGAGTTCGTAAGAATAGAAGTAGTGTTGATAGTGGATTCCTTCTTTCTTGGGATAAATTTCATAATCATTTTTGAAGAAACATGTTAGGAAATTTTCTTCTTCTTTTTCTGATTTATCCCATGTTGTGTTGACTTCTGCATTGAGGTTGTTGTAGGAGGTATCACTAAAATAGAAACAAAAGTTGAAGAGGCGATGGGTGTCGACATAGAAACTGGAGCTAGCATGCAAGCTAATGTTGATGTGGAAGTTGATATCGATGTCATCATTTGAGTTGGAGAAGGGGTATGAATATATCGTAGAGAAATTTTGTTTCTCAACTTCACAATTTGTTGTCATTCCACACCTTCAAGGATTTTTCCCGAAATCATCTTTCTTGTGGCAATGTCCAACTGTATAAAAAATATCGAAATTGGCAAGAGGAAGATCAAATAGGATGAAATGCATGTGACGTTACATTTTCCATGTATGAACAAGTAAGATAAAATCACTCACATGAAGGTTTGAGTAGCTTGCATATCTTCTTGAGTTGTCCAACAAAGAAAACCAACCATTATATTAAGGATATTTTAAAACACAGCCAAAAAATGATTATAATGCAATATGATACATCTTTAAGAGACATAAAATTTAACAGTGTGAAGTAGCTTTTTTTAATGAATTTAAAATATTACAATCTATTTTATCACAGGCTTTGTCTAAACATGATCTTGGTGAAATCATCATTTTGTGTTATTTAAATTACATTTTTGAATGTATAAATGGATTCAACACTAAAAACCTAGCCGCATTCCAATTATAAAGACTCAATCACTCAAATCTGGATTTCCAACAATTTTTGGCTGGATTTGGAAAAATTGACCAAAAAATATGCCCAAAACTCCAAAAAATCTAACTTTTAGACTAAGCTTTTTATCATATATTGAAATAGGATCACACTAATTTCTTTTCAAATTTGAAAAATATCTCTATCATAAATATTTATCAAGCACCTAAGGGTCAAATAATTTAAAGTAGATGTTTTAATAATTTAAAATGGATCTAGGCTTATATGAAGAGAGGGTAACAACAATTTTTATGTAAAATCATATAGGCTTATATGAAGAGAGGGTAACAACAATTTTTATGTCAAATCATATTTATGATATTTCTATTTATATATGTAAATTGAGATTTCTCCTTTATTTTTATATAATAATTTTGATATAAAATGTATCTATAATTTTGATATTAAATATATATATAAATTTCTTATTTAAATATTTTTTTTTTTTTTTATAAATATTAGATTAAACTGTAACTTTAAATAGTAACAACACCTCTATCCTATTAAATTGCAGATATACATTAATACTCTAAATATTCATAAAAGTGACCACACTTATATCATATACTCAGTTGCAGTTGCAGATCCACATCAATACTCTAAATGCAACAACAATTTAAATTTTGATACAAAACAGATAGGCAGCATTTCTACAAGCTTGAAAAAAAACAATATGCCAACTTCTAATTAGTAATTATTATATAAATATAGATATTAGCTTGCAGATCGACATCAATACTCTAAATGCAACAACAATTTAAATTTTGATACCAAACAGATATGCAGCATTTCTACAAGCTTGAAAAAAAATAAAACTCCCAACTTCTAATTAGTAATTATTATATAAATATAGATATTAGCTTTTGGATTCGGACTGTAAACTATAAATTGAGCGTCGATCAAGACCCTCCGTCAACAATCCAACAAACCTATATACAGTTCCACCTCAGCGTATCATAATAAAAAACCCAGGAACTTGTTTTACCATTTGTCTAACACTTTCAAGCGATCTAACTTAAAGTGTATTTACTGTTGCCGTCCACTTGTTATATCCTCCTACGTTTCTTCCACTGGATAAGCACGGCCGACAGCTGCTCTGAAGTGCCCTAACACGCGGAAAGTTGTGTGGAAAGCTGTGTGTTGTGTGTCATTCGCTGAGCAGTTCCCATGTCTGAAGTTTAAATGTGTCACTCTGTCATTTTGTTCAGTGTATGAAGCCATCTCAANGCCGACAGCTGCTCTGAAGTGCCCTAACACGCGGAAAGTTGTGTGGAAAGCTGTGTGTTGTGTGTCATTCGCTGAGCAGTTCCCATGTCTGAAGTTTAAATGTGTCACTCTGTCATTTTGTTCAGTGTATGAAGCCATCTCAACATTACAGCGAGGACTCGTATGTTTGCCTGTAATCCATTCGTCGAAACTCTTATTTATACTTCTTCTCAGGCACTGGATATGAATGTAGAAAATAATCCAGACCAGAAAGCCCAAAATTGACGGAGAGAGAGGAGTGTACGAACCCACAGTATTCGTTGGAATATCTTCCTGTTAACAGTCAAAAGCCTTACTAATCATCAGCAGCAATATGAATCAAGAGGCGCAGAGGCAAGAGCGTGGATCGGATGAAGATCAGAGGCCAGGGCTCGAGGGACACACAGGCCCCATTACCATAGGAGAGGTAGATTTCTTTCTTCTTTATTGCCGTGCTTTTATCTAGATTTTTATTGGTGGCTTGACTGATTACTGTGATTGTGATTATAGGCGTTGGAGGCGGTGGGAAAGAAAAACCCTAACAAACAGATAGACCCTGCGGTGGTGAGTGCAGTTCGGAGTGCAGAAGGGAGAGCTACGGGCGTCGGGGAAGGGGTTCCGGGCGGGCCTGCTTCCCAATTACAACAAGTTATTGAGCGAAGGACATATGGTCTCGAAGACGAACATCGCCTGGCACAGATTCTAAGCGTAAGAACTTCCTTCAGGGAGTAATGGATTTTTTTTTGGTTCTACGGAGTTATCCAGTAAACTCATTCACCTAGTCAAGTTACCAGACCTAGTCAACTTACCAGCACAACGAATTGAGCTAACCCTAACCTCTTCCCAAGACCTAGTCAACTTATCAGCGCAACTAATTGAGCTAAGCCTAACCCGTTCCCCAGACCTAGTCAACTTACCAGCACAACTAATTGAGCTAACCCTAACCCCTTCCCCAGACCTAGTCAACTTACCAGCACAACTAATTGAGCTAACCCTAACCCCTTCCCCAGACCTAGTCAACTCACCAGCACAACTAATTGAGCTAACCCTAACCCCTTCCCCTTGGGCTTTCACAGATTAAATAGGCCAGAGTAAACAATAAATTATTGCACTGATGTTCTATTTATTTTATTTAGCCCCTATGGATATATAAATCATAGAGAGAATGTTAATTTTTTGAATGGTACAGCGGGCGAAAGACATTCCTGCGTTGCAGAAAGTGGTGAATATGCGGGATGCACACAAAGTAGGGGAAGCCGAAATGCGCAACGACCCAACGGGGAACGTAGACCCGAATGGCATCGCTGCTGGACTGACAAGGGCAGCCGAATATAACATCGCTGAGGGACATGTCAATCCCCAGGCACAGTAACTAGGTGCTGCTATGATCGGATATGTAGGTTTTGTTTTGTGGAAGCCACTGGCATGAATCGTATATGTACGTATAAACCATGTAAATATCTGTGATCGTTTATGTTGTGGTGTAATAAAAGATATCTATCAAGTTTCAACTAAATAAGAAATCGTTTGCTGAAGCAACTGTGTGAGTCGGGATGCGGCTGATTTATGCACTTTGATCCGTATTAACCTCTATCCTTCGCTCTCTGATATCCTTCAAAAACCTCGGGAACCCTAGTTTTAAATCCATAAAGCTTTAAAACTAAGACGAATGGAACCTCGTGAAAAATGAAAGAAAACGTGGCACAGATATCTAGCTTTGAAACCGGAGCATAGTGTAAAATGAAAAAATAATTACGTAGCTTTAAACCTGTCGCTGAAAACAGAACCTAATGGCTATGCAAAGTGAAGGAAAATGTGGCAGAGATATCTAGCTTCAAACTGGAACCTGATGTAAAATGGAAAAAAAATTAACGCTC
This sequence comes from Picea engelmannii, assembly GCA_009831015.1. NCBI lineage: Eukaryota > Viridiplantae > Streptophyta > Pinopsida > Pinales > Pinaceae > Picea > Picea engelmannii. The sequence goes on along the minus strand of ML779751.1, from coordinate 592,631 downwards.
AGTTTGAAACTGAGCCTAATGGTACCCAAGTAAAAATGAAAGCAAATCTGGGTAGAAGCCTCTAGCTTTAAGACGGAACCTAGTGTAAATGAAATCAAAGAAAACCTTGGTGCGGGAAATAAACTTCTCGCTTTAAAACTGAATGGAAAACCTCTCGCTTTAACACCGAATGTAATGCAAAGAGCAAAGATAACTGGTGTTTAAACCTCACATGGGGCTTCTCGCTTTAACACTTCTTAAGACTTTGAATGAAATGAAAAATACACTGGAGCTTAAACCTTTGATCAGATAGGGCTTCTCGCTTTAACACTTCTTAAGACTTTGAATGAAATGAAAAAAACACGGGAACTTAAACCTTTGATCACATCTTGATTCAATTGGCGAAGGAAGTCGTTGAGTCTATGGGAGGGGCCAAGGCCTTTTTATTTATTTATGCACCATTGATCACATCCTTCGGGGAAGGGGCGACCTTGATTCAGGTAGAAGGGGCGATGGCCTTTTAATTCACGTATGTGATTTTTCATCACACCCGTGAAACGTTGATTTAATGGAGGGGTCCTTGGCTTGAATGAATGGGTGGGGAAGGGAAATCTCAAAAGAGACCTAACCTTGACTTAATAAGGCATTGTGATCATCTTACACACTTTGCCACCCTTGATTACACTCTTTTCACTTTTGCACCTTCGCGGTCAATTGATGGGAGGGGAGGGATACACCGAGGCACCCTTGGGTCAATTGATGGGAGGGAAGTGAAACTCATGCAATTTTGGTGTTGTCATTATAAACTCTAATTTTTGTTGTCATTATAAACTCTAATTTTTGTTGTCATTATAAACTCTAAGTTAGGTAAATTGATGGGAGGGATAAGATGATGCAATTCCCATAGATTCTAGGTTAGGTCAATTAGGTTAGGTCAATTGAAATAAGATGATGCAACTTCTATCAATCCATGGGAGGGATAGACTAAATTTCCATGGGAGGGCATAGTAAGTACATAATGGTAATGTGAACTACTATCATGCTCCTAAATGTCTAGCCCATGGCCAGTCCTATTCAAGTGATTCCTCCTTGGACGTACCCTGCAGCATTTGGGTTGGGTGTAAGTAATGGGATTCCTCACTTTCTTACTTACTCGTGCAGCCTTAATAAAGCTCCTATTCCAATTAAATAAGAATTCAACCCGGCCTTAATTCAAGCTTGTCTCGACGTTGTTTCTGTCTAAGTTTCCGAAGTGTTAGGACCCCAAATTCCCATAGATTTTAGGTTAGGTCAATTGGGATAAGATGATGCAACTTCTATCAATCCATGGGAGGGATAGACTAAATTTCCATGGGAGGGATAAACTAAGTAAATTGATGAGAGGGATATAAACTAAATTTCCATGGGAGGGATAAATTAAATTAAGATCAATTCTAGGTTACGTCAATGATGGAGAGGGATAAACTAAATTTTCATGGGAGGGATAAATTAAATTAAGATTAATTCTAGGTTAGGTCTATTGTTGATGGGAGGGATAAGATGATCAACTTCCATCAATTCCATGAACCATCAATTTCATCAATTCATGGAAGGGATAAACTAAATTTTCATCAATTCATGTGGGAGGGCATATATGTGAGCTTGCTCACATATATGTTATGTGAGCATGTTATGTGAGGAGGCTCACATATATGTTATGTGAGCAGGCTCACATATATGTTATGTGAGCCGGCTCACATATATGTTATGTGAGCCGGCTCACATATATGTTATGTGAGCCTCCTCACATAACATATATGTGAGCAAGATGATCAACTTCCATCAATTCACGGGAGGGATAAACTAAATTTTCATCGATTCATATCAATTTCATCAATTCATGGGAGGGATAAACTAAATTTTCATCAATTCATGTGGGAGGGATAAGATGATCAACTTCCATCAATTCATGGGAGGGATAAACTAAATTTTCATCAATTTGCTCACATATATGTAGCAAGATGATCAACTTCCATCAATTCACGGGAGGGATAAACTAAATTTTCATCAATTCATATCAATTTCATTAATTCATGGGAGGGATAAACTAAATTTTCATCAATTCATGTGGGAGGGATAAGATGATCAACTTCCATCAATTCATGGGAGGGATAAACTAAATTTTCATCAATTCATGTGGGAGGGATAAGATGATCAACTTCCATCAATTCATGTGGGAGGGATAAGATGATCAACTTCCATCAATTCATGGGAGGGATAAACTAAATTTCCATCAATTCATGGGAGCATGTGGGAGGGATAAGATGATTAACTTCCATCAATTCATGAGGGATAAACTAAATTTCCATCAATTCATGGGAGGGATAAACTAAATTGATGCAATCCTTTAAACTAAAACTAAGGAATAAGATGATGAAACTTCCATCAATCCATGGGAGGGATAAACTAAATTTCCATCCATTTATGGAATCCATGGGAGGGATAAACTAAATTTCCATGGGAGGGATAAACTAAATTGATGCAATTTGTTAAACTAAATTTCCATCAATTCACATGGGAGGGATAAACTAAATTGATGCGATTTGTTTGTTAAATTAAATTTACTAAATTTTCATCATTTCCAGGATAAACTAAATTGATGCACTTTGTTAAACTAAATTTCCATCAATTCACATGGGAGGGATAAACTAAATTGATGCAATTTGTTGGTTGTCATTATAAACTTTAAACTTTAGGCTAGGTCTCATAAACTAAATTGATGCAATTTGTTAAACTAAATTTACTAAATTTCCATCAATTCATGGGAGGGATAAATTAAATTGATGCAATTTTTTAAACTAATTTTCCATCAATTCATGGGAGGGATAAACTAAATTGATGCAATTTTTTAAACTAAATTTCCATCAATTCATGGGAGGGATAAACTAAATTAATGAAATTTGTTGGTTGTCATTATAAACTTTAAACTTTAGGTTGGGTCTATTAATAGGTTTATTGATGCAATTTGTTGGTTGTCATTATAAACTTTAAACTTTAGGCTAGGTTTATTAATAGGTCTATTAATGGGAGGGATAAGGGATAAACTAAATTGCTAGGTCTATTAATGGGAGGGATAAGGGATAAACTAAATTGCTAAGTCTATTAATGGGAGGGATAAAGGATAAAATAAATTGTTAGGTCTATTAATGGGAGGGATAAGGGATAAACTAAATTGATGCAATTTGTTAAACTAAATTTCCATCAATTCATGGGAGGGATAAACTAAATTGATGCAGTTTGTTGGTTGTCATTATAAACTTTAAACTTTAGGCTAGGTCTATTAAAAAGGGAGGGATAAACTCAATTTAAACTTTAGTCTAGGTCAATAGGTCTATTAATGGGAGGGATAAACTTAATTTAAACTTTAGAATAGGTCTATTAATGGATTTTTTGGTTGTCAATATAAACTTTAAAGGGATAAACTCAATTTAAACTTTAGAATAGGTCTATTAATGGATTTGTTGGTTGTCATTATAAACTTTAAACTTTAGACTAGGCCTATTAATGGGAGGGATAAACTCAATTTAAACTTTAGGCTAGGTCAATAGGTCTATTAATGGGAAGGATAAACTCAATTTAAACTTTAGAATAGGTCTATTAATGGGAGGGATAAACTCAATTTAAACTATTATTAATGGGAGGGATAAACTCAATTTAAACTTTAGGCTAGGTCAATAGCTCTATTAATGGGAGGGATAAACTCAATTTAAACTTTAGAATAGGTCTATTAATGGGAGGGATAAACTCAATTTAAACTTTAGGCTAGGTCAATGGAATAAACTCAATTAAGTTCAATTGGATCCAAGTTCAATTGGATCCAAGGTTAATTGGATAAACTCAGTTAGGTCAAGGTCAATTGGATAAACTCAATTCAATTCAATTGATGGAACTTGGATAAACTCAGTCAATTGGATAAGGTCAATTGGATAAACTCAATTCAGGTCAATTGGATAAACTCAATTCACGTCAATTGGATAAACTCAATTCAGGTCATCAATTCAAGTCATCAATTCAAGTCAATTGATGGAGCTCGGATAAACTCAATTTAATGGGAGGGATAAACTCAATTAAGATCAATTAATGGAAGGGATAAAATCAAGTCAGGTCTATTAATGGGAGGGATGAACTCAATTTAAACTTTAGGATAGGTCAATGGGATAAACTCAATTCACGTCAATTGGATAAGGTCAATTGGATAAACTCAATTCAGGTCAATTGATGGAACTCGGATAAACTCAATTTAAACATTAGGATAGGTCAAGGGTGAAATCATGAAGGTGGGTTACACTTTTTCTTGTTTTATGTCAAAAAAAACTGTATTTTCACAAGTTCTTCAACTTCCGGCATACAAAAGTATTTTTTTTATTTAGAATTTCACTTTACAGTAAAAACAAAACTTGTGAATAATTTTGTTATGTTTCTAATGACTATTTTTCAAATTTTTTTTATCAAGATTTGATATGTCAATTTGACAATTGTTTAACAGTATGTTCCTTAAACATGAAAGGAATGATAATAAGTTATTGTTTTCCACAACAATGTATCTATTATTAAACTTATGTTTTTAAGAAATGAAATATACTGCAACAATCTACAGAGACTCTATTTTATTATGACTATAATTTTGAATCTAACGGATGAATATTATAATTTCTAGAATTTTTTTAAGTTGACCAAGATGAAGACGTTGCAGATTTTAAACACGTGTTTTTATACACCTTGTATCTATCTTAATTTTTACTTAAAAGTAAAATCTAAAAATACCCTTTTGAAGAGAACAGTTTAACAATTATGAATATAAATTTTCCATAATTTTCGGTTGTGTATTTTTAGA
>ML779751.1:568467-578945 GCA_009831015.1 Picea engelmannii | reverse complement strand
TTCATGTTCAAATCAAATCTAAAGGAGTAAATCAAATATAGAGGAACTAAAACTACTTTAGATATATAAAATTATATGTTCAAATCAAATATAAAGGAGTAAAATTAAATATAGAGAAAGTGAAACTACTTGAGATATAGAAAATCCTAGGGAAGTATAATAAAAATGGATATGTAAATACAAATAGTGTTATTAGTTTTAAAATGTATATCCTAACCTTGTTTAATATTTTAATTCTTTTCTAATAAAATTAATTTATAATTTTTTTTATTTTGTAATAAATTGTCTAAATAAAAAAATTATATTAGTAAATTAAAAAAAATAAAAATTGCATAGAATTATCATTTTATTATAGTAGTTTTTATTAAGAGGAACTACTCCATGCAATAATGGCTCTCAAGTGGTAGGAATTGTCAAGGTATGTCTTTTTCTATAGCTTTTTCAGCAAATAATCTATCATAGATTGTTATTTTAAATTACATAGACCCTTTCTACTGGTATATTTATAGGTTTGGAATAGTTTATTATATTCTAAAATTTGTAATCATGTCAGTTAACACTCGTCACTACAAGATTTTATGGAACTTTTATACTTAGTGGTGGGGTTGGTTTCCTTCTATGGTAGCCTCAGCACCAGTGTCTAGAACCTCTTATATATTTTTGGTTTATGAAAGGTAATTCAAACAGCTAGCTTACAAAAAACAAAAATATTAATGGAACATAAGTTGGCAAAATAGCTAGCCTAGATCCATATTAATCTCAGATCTATCAAGCACTAAGAGGGATCAAATATCTTAAGGTGGAAACCTCTTTTAGAGTACAAAACTTGAGGAAATAATTGCACCTCGAGAGATTTGATCCCTTTCGGTGCTTGATAGATCTAGGGTTAATATGGATCTAGGATGGTTTGAGTCATGGGAGGTCATGTAAAATTTGTAGATGATCAACAATATGTATATGTATATGTCTAAGATTAATCTGATCATTTGAAATTTACTCACTTTCTTTAGTTGGTTGAAAATATAGAGAGCATTATCGAGAAGGATCAATGTCAAAGTGACACAATTTGTAGATGATCAAAATTATGTGTATGCATATGTCTAAGATAAATATGATCATTTGAAATTTACTCATTTTTCTTGGTAGGTTGAAATTATAGAGAGTATTATCGAGAAGCTTTAATGTCAATCTATCTTCTTTAGTTTTTATTATAGTGACAAAATTTGTAAATGATCAACATTATGTATATGTTTGTGTCGAAGATTAATACGATCATTTGAAATTTACTCATTTTCCTCACTTGGTTGAAATTATAGAGAGTATTATCGAGAAGGATCAATGTCAGTCTATCTTCTTCAGTTTTTAGTATAGTGGCACAATTTCTAGATGATCAAAACTATGTATATGTCTATGTTTGAGATGAAATTTATCATTTTAAATTTACTCAATTTCGTCAGTTTGTCGAGAAAATAGAGAGTATTATTCAAAAGTATACTTCAAGAGTTACACGAGGAATAAGTTGAAAAGAAATAAAGTAACAATGTTTAATGATGAAAAATGCAATTAATAAGAATATTCAATTAAAAATAGTTTACATTGTGATGAATCTCAATCGATCTTATTTTTCTCTTCTTATAGCCACACCTACTAGTTTTTCCATATTTTGATATCGATCGTATGGAAAAGGAGGTTGAAATTTTAGACCATTCAAATTTTTAACTCAAGATAGTAGTAAACATCATACTCTATCTCTCTTACTTCCCAATACTAATAGTATCTTTCTCCAATGTCAATCCTTGTGACTTATGGATTGTTAAGCCCCAAACAAGTTTTAAAGAATGTCAAATTTTATTACCTTTTTCAATATGTGTAAGAGGGATCGTTTGCGGGAATGATATTTCTACTACACTAAATCATTTTCATTGTATTATAACTAAAATCAATACACGCTAATATTTTGCATTATATGATTGTTGAAATCACTTCACCTAGTTGATTGCTCTAAATGATTTTTCATTGTATCATCACTAAAATTTATGTACCTTGTTGTTTTGTATTAAGTTATCGCTCAAATAAATGCAACTACTCGATTTCTCTAAATGATTTTTCAATATATCATCAGTAGAATCAATGCACCTTATTGTTTTACATTAGGTCATCACTAAAACCAATGCAACTAATTGCTTTCTTTAAATCATTTTTCATTGTATTATCACTAAAATAAATATATCATTTCATATTTCTTCATATCATGCAACTATTAGTTACATCATTGTTGAAATCATTTCAACTATGTAACTACTTTAAATGGTTTTCCATTGTATTGTCACTTAAGTCAATACACTTTATGGTTATGCAATATGTCATCACAGAAATCAATGCAACTATTTGATATATAATTGTTGAAATCAATTCAACTATTTGTTATATCATTGTTGAAATCATTGCAACGAAGTGACTTTTCCTCCATGGAAATTCCTAACAATTTTGCATGAGGATTCTAAATTTACTTAGTTCCTATTTGTGAATTGTAATGAGGCTATGGTCCTCTTCATTTATTAAACCAAAGATATTTAAGATAAATTCCTTTTTACCATTTTTTCTCTAAATTTTTAATTGTTTTCATTTATCTTTAATGGATTTCATATCTAGCTTGCATTCAAAATTATTCAATGCCAACTTATTATTTATGTTTTTTCCCCAAGTTTTGTATGTTATCGTTGATTATAAGATTTATTAAATTCTCTCATTTCTTTTTTAATGAGTTTGATATCTACCTTATCTTTGAAACTATTTATTAATCACTAAAAAAGTTGAAATAAAATTACAATAATATTCATTTAACATCCAACTATATTAACCAATGAATAAGCCTCCAAACACATTAAACAAAAAATTGTATATCAAATTAACATATAAAGTAAAACTCTAAATTCTCCATTAAAATTGTATTTATTTATTTATTTATCTATTTTTCTTTTATTTTTCTATATCAATTATATATTGAATGAAAGTAATAAAATATAAAATAAAATTATACAATAACATAATATTTGTTTATATGTTTTTTTTCATTAGTTATATAAAATAATAATAATAATAATTTATTTTTAAGGTCACGACCAAGCCAACACACTAATATATATATATATATATTCATTTCAATTTACCAATTCTTCTACTTGCTTAATTATATATATGGGTATTCATTTCAATTTATCAATTCTTCTAGTTGCTTATAAAACAAGTGTTGCATGGCAGCATAGTCCCTGCCAAGTTGGAATGGGAATAAATGCACTGTTATGGTGGGACCGATGGAGAAATAGAAGTCGGAAACAACAAAGACACGTGGGAAGCTGCTTCAAGTACATGTGGTATCCATGCAAAGGATGACTCGTGCCAGTTCGTCACACGCCAGTCATAAGACATTGCATTGGTAGATGACCCCCAGAGAACCTCCCAAATTAGTTAATCACAATATTATATTAATATTTGGTTAATATGCAAACGAGGCAGTTTTTTCCTGGGGTGTGTATAGTTCAAACATGGGACTTAGAAAATTTCTGTCTCAATGACTTGAAATAAAGGTTCCTGGAAAAAAGGACCAGGAATCACACACATTAAACATCTAAATATAATAAACACAATTTACTGACATCCAACATAGTTGAAGAAAAGAAAAATAACATTCTGAAAGCAACCCACAAAAATTGTTCCCGAATTAGTTTTCTTTGAAATTTATCAAAAAATAATAATGTCTGTTACATATTTCTGGTATCTGTTCACACTCTCGAAATTGTTCCCAAATTAGTTTTCTTTGAAATTTATCAAAAATTAATAATGTTTGTTACATATTTCTGGAATCTGTTCCATATTTCTAGAAATTTAAATGTGTTTGTCATATAGACTGGGATTGGGGCTCCCGTGGACCATAAAAGAAATAAGTACAAGAAATAGGACTGTAGAAAGAAGAAGTGCACGGCGGTATAGATGAAGACATGAAAAGAAGAAATTGGAAGTTATGAGTCTTTCGTAAGAGATTTCTATTTAAAGAGGTAGAATAACTGGATTGATAAAGAAAGCAAGATGTGATCAGTATAGACTTACTATGAAGCTGATGCAGTTTTGTTTCTCTCGTCGACGACCACTAGAATCGTGCCAACCGGTTGTTTCCCTTCGTCGGTGAGATTTTCCGTTCTCCTTTGGAGCCATTCTTCAATGTAGCTTCTCATGGGGGCCACATTGATGTCATCCCAGATTTCTATGTAAAAAAGACTGTTTTCTAATTTCCTTAGATCCATAGAAATACTATGTAGAGCCTGTTCAATTTCTTCATTGTGTACTAAGTAGTCCACTAGCCACTTCTCGACGTCATCTTCACCATATTCAAGGATGTCGTAAAAAAATTCTAAATACAACCCCTTTAAAATATCAATTTGTTCATCAAAGGATTTCTTGGTTAAGGACAAGGATTTGAGGATTAAGTTTGGGTCTTGAACCTTGTTGGTACTTCCGGCTAAGTCTATTTGGGTTAGGTTTCTGGATAATTCATCTTTCTCTGATATGGCTTGTTCACATGATTCGACAATGAGCTTCAAGTTCTTAACTTTTTCTTTCCAGCATGCTTTTCATTATTTGATCCTCTTTGGAGAGGGGAGATCCTCTTGTCTTCTTTTCAGATATGAGTTTTTGATGGCATGGTTGGCAAAAGGGATCACCGTCTGTTGATAGAAACATTCTTCATTTTTTAAATTTGTCTGCAAATGTTCCTGAAAATCATTTACCCTCATTCGAAAGGAAGCTATATTTTGTGATGTTTCCGAGGATTCAGTAATTAGCTGCATTATTTACTTGATATTATTTTCTACATAGGCTCTATAGGATGTGAGTAGGCTGGAGGATCCTTTTAACTTCGATGCAGGGGTCACAAGGATGGTTTTTGCTAAAGGACTGGAAAACACTAGGGTAGGAATGAAAGCCTCCTCCAATTCCTTGATTCGACCGTTCAGTTTGGCATTCTCCGCTTCAATTCCTCCAATGGAATCATTGAGAGCATCTGCGGTTGTGTGGTGAAATTGGGAGATTTGGGACGGTTGCATTTTCCTAAAGTTAATCTCTGAACAAGATTTCCCTTTCTTATTTGTTACATCTCTCTTTTCAATAATTAAATTTTTAGTTTGGCTGTCAAAAACAACACTCTTGAATACAAAGGATTCATCTTCGTAAAAAATGTCGGTCTCAGTTATTTCCATTGTGGAACTATGGTGCATCGTGTCCGTGGGTGGATCAACTTTATGGAACATGGCTTCCAAATAAGTTTCAAGTTGCATGTTCTCACTTTCAATTCCGACCTCTTTCGCCTGCCCTACAATGTTTTTTCTCTTCTTCGTCAAGGGAAGCTTGTCAGAACTATCAATTTTTCCGTGAGGAGGGTTCTTATCTCCTCCTTCGATTGAATATTTCTGGGTTGTTTTTTTATTAGGGTGGGCCATTGAAGTGATTCTATGTGATGTCATGCTCTTGGGAGTGTTGGTCAGGGACTGGACATTATTCTCACCTGAGTTGTTTCCCTGTTGTCTGTACAATTTAGTTGCGCTTTGCAATGTCTCTACGTCTCAATCGTCAGAAGAAGGAGTGTTGTCATCACTATCGCTGTCTTCGGTTAGGATTCTATGGATAAAAGAGTTGTTAAAGACAACTGATAGTAAATGTTCTTGAAAAATCCCATTAGGGTCGAACCCTTTTAGTCGTTCAACATATTTTAGGTTCAAGTTCTTGAAATGGCCCGGGAATTCGTCAATCTTGTTGACGTTTCTGAACACGAACTCCCCAACTTTCCAGGGCAGAGGAACGGACTTTTTTTTTTTCTCTTGCCATGGAAAAAATGAAACCATTAGTTGTATTGCCTTGTTATTTCTGTAACGAACATCTTGTCTGTGATTTGACATGGAAGGAAAGAAAGATTTTCCTTGGAGCCAAAGATCATTATTACACTATAATTTTCCTTTTTTTCAAGTGTCCCCTTCCTGTCCAAAAACTTGGTTGCCTGGCCAGACATCCAAGGAGCATCCTTTCCTAACAATAAATCTTTGAAAACCAAGACAAAGTCATTAAAAACCTCATAAAAACAATGGGATGCCTTGTGCCTCCACAAGTCCTGGTACCAGAATGTTACTGGGTCGAATTCATAGTTTACTTTCTTGGACAGAGACAGTTTTGGAAATGGACAACAATGTGCTATTACGAAAATCAAGTAGGATGACATATAAAATCTATTTTGTTCTTTGAACTATGACTGTTGAGAACAGATTTCAATGGAAATTAGCTTCCCCTAATCAAAAATGAATTGTTCCTTGACTGTGAAGTACAAAATATAAATAACTATACGGGAAATGCTTACCGTGGATTCTTTTCTCATTATTCTTGTAAACATCCAAGAAATTTCTCGTAATGGATTTCTAAAGGAACTGACCTGCAATTTTGTGATATCTTCAGGAACTGTTGTCGGGTCTTCGAGGAAATCAGGTAAGAATTCCAACCCGTTATCATGTTTTTCGAGGAACGGCTTGCAGTCTTGTCCTCTCAAGGTCAATGTTGGCTCTGAAAATCTTAACATCTTGTAGAAGACCTGAGGTGACAAAGAAATAGGAGAATGGTCATGCAGTGGAATAATTATTTGGCTTGAAATATATTTTTCGGCTCACCAAGAGACCACCTCCTTACAGTCAAAAACCTCATGAACGCAACCTTCACGAGCGATTCCAGAGGTCCAAATCACTTATTTCTAGGTGGAACGGGATGAATAGTAAGAGTATGCCCTGGACCACTGGAAGTTTTGGTCCTCACGTCCAAATATATTCACTGTATCTCCACAGAATTGTTGTTGAGTTGCTGCCATAAGTTTGCGATAACGTTGGTTTGCTCCACACAATGTTTGAAATGAAGAGTTGGAAGGGATAATATAACCCTACGCAAATCTTGGTCCAATGTGTGTGAATGGGATATCTCCTTGAGTCTTTTGCTCATTAATGACAATCTCGATGGTTGTTGCATGATGCGTTGTCAGCATTAAAGACTAGTAATTGCATACCTAGAAGTGCGAACATGGCGGGTACGACAATGAGCAATTAAAGATTGGAGATTTTGTTAATGGGGCAACGCGACGACCCGTGTTTGAGATGAAAAATCGGAAGGGATAATATAACTCTCCGCAAATCTTGGTTTAATGTGTATTAATGGGAGATCTCCTCAAGCATTTCGATCAATAATGACAATGTTGACAGTTTCTGCGTGGTGACTTGTTAGCACGAAAGGTTACTAATTTCATATTAAGAAAGAAGTATGAAGGTCACGGGGACGGGAAAGAGAAATTAAGGATTTTCTAATTATAGAAAGCGGTCGAGTGGGCTTCAAAATAGGGTTAAAAGGTACAATCATTAGAGGTGAGAGATAATGAGTCAAATTGTATGTCTCGAAACTTTTTGAGTGAAAAATGCATAACATGGAAGAGGGCATGATGGGACAGTCCAAAGGGAAGTTTGTATATCACGGAACTCTGGGTACTGTTTGCAGGGAACGCAACAATGGAAGCGCAATCATGAGCCCACCTGTCTGGGAAACCACAATGGAAAAAGTGGCTTAAGTATGGAATAGGGAAACAGCTGGCCAGACTCGTTTTCACTAATATATTGAAATTTGTAATAGATATCCCATTATCTAGAAAGATCTTTTCTGCATGTCTCTGGGAAATTTCTGCGGCGATAGTCAATGTCCATGTATGGTTGTTGCATGATGAACTGGTAGCATTAAATTTTTTTCATTTCATACTTTGAAAGAAGTGTGAAGGTGGCAGGCACATTAAACAGTGACTAAGAATTGGAGATTTCGTGAACCCGCCAACCCAAGGATCCGTGAAAGAGATTCCATGAAATAGGCAAGTATGGAAAGTGGTCAGATGGGATTAATAATTAGGGTGACAATGGTTCCCCAGGAGACATGACTTCCTGACGGTCAAATTGTATTTCTTGGAACTTGAGTGAAAAATGTGTACCATGAAAGAGGGGATGATGTGGGAGTCTGGCGGTCAATTTGTATATGGCAGAAGTGTCAGAGATCTCCTATAGCCTTTCACTCATTAATGACATGTTTAAGGTTCATGCATGATGAAGTGTTAGCATTAAATCTTGCCAATTGCATATCTATAAAGAAGTACAAAGGTGGAGGCGAAAAGGAACAACAATTAAGGAATGGCTGATTATCAAAATCGGTTGGTTGGGCTTCAAAATAGGGCTACAAGATACAACCAGCAGAGGCAAGGGCCCAAGGGTCAAATTGCATCTCTTGGAAGTGTTGACCGCATAATGCGTAACATGGAAGAGGGAATTATGGTGCATTCCTGCGAACAAATTGTATATCATGAAATTCTGGGTACTGTTTTCTAGTCACGGAACATTTGAAACACAATCCTGAGCCCGCCAGTCCAAAAAATCGTAATTGAAAAAGTGTCTAAGTATGGAATAGGGAAACGGTAGGCTGGACTCGATACACAGTGGTTGCAGCATGTGAAACCATGGAAATGTACCACGTCATGAACATACAACCAACTTGCATCTAAGTATTGAAAGGAATGGTGAATGGTCGGGCTCATGACGGGGCATTCCAACAAACAAATTGTATATCGTGAAACTTCGGTCACTGTTTGCAAGTCGCGAAAGATTCGAAACACAATTTTGAGCTCGTTGGTCCAGAAACCCGCAATCAAAAAAGTGTCTAAGTATGGAATAGGTAAACGGTAGCCCAGACTTGTTTTTGCTAATATATTGAAAACATGTTTCTGGACAAATTGTGTAGGGATAGTTAGTCCTCGAGGCATTTTCTTATTAATGAATATCTTTACGGTTGTTCCATGATGAAGTCTTAGCATTAAAAATTTGTTGTTTTAAATTTGGAAAGAAGTACAAAGATGGTCGGCAATGGAAACAATGACTAGGATTTGGACATTTCATGAATTCACCAACCCAAGGATCCAAAATAGGGTGACAAGGTCTCCCCAGAATATGTGAGGCCCCGAAGTTCAAATTGTATCGCTCGGAAAATTTGAATGCATAATGTGTAACACAGAAGAGGGGACGATGTGGGAGTCTTACAATCAATTTGTATATCGCGGAGGTTTGGGTGCTATCTGTAGGTCATGGAACAATGGAATTTAATATAGAGGTCAGAATAATTAATGTGCATTGGGAAGGGTGCGATTTTGGTGGGGATGGAAGAGAGCCATAAATGGTTTGAAATTTTTTATGAATTCAGGTAAAGTGAATCTTGCAAGTTGGGGGAGCCGGGGGTGGAATTATAGATCAGGGAATTTTTTGGGTGCAAGATGTATATCACAAAACAACTGGAAAAATTTGGCTAAGTATAGAGAGGAACAACGGTCATTCCGAGTACTGTAAATGGTGGTTTAATGAGTGTTAATGGGAGATGTCCTCGAGGTTTTTTTGCTTGTTAATGCCAATTGTTTTGTACCAGTGTGTTGAGTTGTCACTAGTAAAACCATAATTAATGTGCATTAGGAAGGGTGCGAAGTTAGTGGGTATGGAAGGCAGTGACATATTCTTTGAAACTTTTGTGAACCCTGGTAGAGTGAAGCTTTTGATTTCGAGGAGTTCGTGGTGGAATTGTAGATCACAGAAGTTTTGAGTGCAAGATGTATATCATGGAACAAGCAGTAACATATTTCGAAGCGTCAACCCCAACAACCACGACCATAAAATTGGCTAAGTATGAAAAGGAACAACGGTCGTTCGGACTCATCATGTGAGGATATAGATGAATATGAAGATCTGTCATGTCATCAACCCGGGAACCCGCAATCATATAACGGAGACTAAGTATATAACCAGAAAGAGATAATAGACAAGAAGAAGAAAAGGGAAAAAGAGCTAAGTATCTCACATAACAACATATATTTTTTGTTTATTAATGCCAATATTTTCAAACCCCTTGTGAGTTCTCACTAGTAAAATCATAAATTGTAGATCCCAAATTTTTTTGAGTGAAATATGTATATGACGGAACATGGGACATAAGTGTTGGATACCGCAAACCCGAGACCCGATGGTCAGATAATTGGCTAAGTATTGAAAGGGACCATGGTCATTCGAGCTCATGGTGTGAAGATATAGATAAAGATGAGCGTATTCCAATCCGCGAACCCAAGAAGCCGTGATCATAGAAATGTGACTAAATATAGAACCACGAAGGGATAATAGAGGGGAAGAAAACAAAGAAAATTTAAAGAGAACGTGTTTATATTTATTCCAATACTATTGATATTAATATATATTAATAGATTATTTCTGGTCCAAATGCAAAGCATCTTCCAATTTGCACGATGTTTTTCAGTTCGCAAATTTCATTGAAACCCATAAGAAATAGAAAGAATATACATACATACATACATACACACACACACACACACA
>ML779751.1:557614-568371 GCA_009831015.1 Picea engelmannii | reverse complement strand
TATATATATAGACACACACACACACACACACATATGACGTAACCTTTTTTTATATGAATGGATATTATCAAATAGAAGAAGTTGTAATATATGCAGAATATTGAACATGAATATATGCTTTATTGAAATAGAGTCATTAATTCATTCTATTTACAAGACCCCGAAGAATGAAAGCATTATGGGTCCTCCCATTTCTTTCTTAAGTATAGGGTGGGCGCCACATAAGTATGGCCTATCATAAATTATTCTTCCATGTAAAATGTAAGGAGCGAATAGAGTAGCATTTATTTAAATCAAAGTGTTGGGAAGAAGAAAGAAAAGCTCGTCGTCCATGTTTAACCCCCCCCACACAAAAAAAGTACAAAATAATAAAAAATATATATCAGAGATTTGAAAAGACCATACAAAAACCTCAAATATTCTATATTCAGATAAATTGGGTTACAAAATACAACTGAGATTATTTCCCAAAATAGATGTCTTGAAATAGTTTAGCAGATATTCTATGAAATTTAAAAGCATTTTTCATAATGATTGCGATTGTGGTTGTCGCCGACGAAAAAAAGAAAATATGTACAATAATCAAGCTTGTAGACAATATTTTATAGATTTCAACTTGATGATCAAATGCTTGCTTGGTAAAAAACAACGAGTTGAATATCAATTTTGGGTGTTTGACTTCATTGGTGTTGTCAACTAGATCTATCCCAACTTTTTAAATAGCTTGTCTCTTCAAGATATGGCATGCCCGCATTAGCTATTTATTCAACATTCCATACTTTTTTAAGTGTTAATTTTCCTCTATTGTCGAAAAATTGGGGTTTAAGGTGCCTTCCTTGTAATGTTCCTATTCATCGACATATGAGACAACTTAGAGATGCAATTCAGGCCCAATTTAAAGACGAGGGAGTGGTTTTATGTGACATCATCTTTGGGGGTAAAAAATCCTATTAGCCAACAAAAGTTGAGACAAAAAAGTTCAAGTATGTTGTGACTGCTATTCTCCTTGTATTCGATCATATGCTTGGTTGAAAGGCCTGCCTGAAGATTTGTATGTTGAATTTCTTTTTCTTATTGCAGTAAATTGGAAGGGACATCCAAGTCACCTGCAAAATGCTCCTCTGTTGAAGTATATAGCTTATTCTAGCAACAACGATCTGGCAAGTGTATAAAATGTTGCAGATCACATCAGAATATATTTTGTCATAGGGGTGGCAGACATCGTAGCTCACAAAATGGTCTGGAATATTCGGAAGTGACACCAAATATTACTCCATGCTCGAATATACTCAGAAGGAAATTATAAATTTGGATCCACATGAACGTGATAAACTGTATGCATATTTGAATCAACATTCTAAAATTACAGAACCTTTTATGACAAAGTTATAACAGACTTGACAAACAACCGATTTCTGGATGTAGTAACAGACTTGACATACAATCATCTTTCGATCACTACTGATACTAATGTCAAGTGTAACAAATCGTGATCCTAGGCTCTAGGTAGTTTCAGCTTCAGGAATCCACACCGGTCGTGACTCCAAGCTCTAGATAGCTTCAACTTCATACATCGACACTGGCAGTGGAAATGGGAGAAGTTATATTAACTGCAGTGCGGAAATGCGGTGAACAATAAGGGTTGTCATTGTCAAAGTGCTTAGCCTGCAGGATTGTCAGATCTGCAAAGTGCATTGACTTTAGTGTTTCTTTGTCATGACAATTACAATGTTGCTCTGAGTCCATAAATATTTGGACGTTAGGTGTCATGTGCGATAACGAACTTGACATTAGGTATATGTCAGACATCTATTATCTGACATTGCAGTCTTAATGCAATTTCCATAGTGGATGACGGCTCGATTGTATTGGAACAAGCAATATCAATTGTGTGATTAATTAACATCCTTGAAGGACGTGAATCCCAAACAATGGCTAAAACTTTTCGAACATCCATGTGCTAAAAAAATACATTGTTTTATATTTTAAGAAATAAGAAATTGTATTTTCTATGTCTAACATTAGGTTGCACAAATAAACCTGTTTTAAGTTAACTGAAATTAATATATAGTCAACTCAGATTCCGTAGAGCTATTTTATTTCCATCATGTTGGTTGGGATAGAAGGAGCCACCACTAGGAGAAAGAAATAAGGTAGAAATAAAAGCACATGTACAAACGCAAGCTGGTGATGGAAGCAATATATGACTAGAAAACCACTTCGTCTTTATTAATCTGTGATATTGATGAACGAATCGAGAGGTGCTTGCGGCGAGGCCATGGTGATTTATTTGATATAGACAAGGAAATACTTCAAGCATCGAGTAATTTTTTATTTTTTTTTAAATATTGAATCCACTGCAATAGAAGAAATGTATTCTCCTTATTCAAAGCAAGGGAAACAACAGGAAGATTGATATTAGGTGGAAACAACTCTGGAATACACTACTACATTGGGATCTCTTCTAAAGAATGAATCAAAATGATTATATGAAGGTGGTAGTAAAAGGTGATTTTTCATAAACCAAATCATTACCTGAACATGCCAAACTTCTTGTAGAAGGTGGTAGTATAGAGTAATCTTTAGAAGGTGTTGCAAAGTCCATAATCCATAATTCATTCCCACTAAATTTTCCCAGTTACATGTCGATGCAGGCATTAGAAACTTGTGAGAGCCTCATTCCCTAGTTATATAACCACCTTCAAGTACGAGGAGAATATCCGTGCAAAGAGGGGCAAGATCTTCAACCCAGATGCAATCATATGCATAGGAATAATGAAAAAAAGTGTGCAATAGTGATAGAAAGTTGATTGTATGTGGAGTTTGTTACTACATCCAGAGGATGGTGAACAAACTTTGATAAAGAATCTGATTTTTTTTCAAGTCTGTTACCACACCCAGAAGTCACTCAACAAACTTTGAAATAGAAACTTTTGTAATTTTAGGATGTTGATTCAACCACCCATACAGTTTCTCACATTCGTGACGATCCAAATTTATAATTTCATTTTGAGTATATTCACGAATGGAGTAATAATTGGCATCATTTCCGAATATTCCAGACCATTTTGCAAGCCATGATATCTGCGACTCCTCTGACGAAAGATAAATTCTTCTGTGGTCTACAAAATTTGATACATTTTCCAAATCTGTGTTGTTGGAAGAAGCTATATACTTCAACAAAGGAGCATTTTGTAGGTGACCTGAAATTCCTTTCCAATTTCTAGTAACGAAACAAAGAAGTTCAACACACAAATCTTTAGGCAATCCTTTCAACCAATCAAAGCATCGAATACAGGGAGAATACCAATCACAAGATACTTGATTTTTTTTTGTGTCTGAGCTTTTGTTGGCTAACAGAGTTTTTTTCGCTCAAAGCGGACGTCACATAAAACCATTCCCTCATCTTTCAATTGGGCCTAAATGGCATCTCTAAGTTGTCTCACATGTTGATGACCAGGAACATTACAATGAAGGCACCTTAAATCCCAAGTCTTCAGTGATAAAGAAAAATGGGAATAAGTATTTAAAATGAACGTTGGAGGATGATCGTATAATCTTCCTTAAATCTTGGTTTAATTTGTTTTAATGGAAGATGCGCTCGATATTTTCGCTTATTACTGCCAATGTTTTCAAATATTTGTGTTGAATAGTCACTAATAACATAAGTTAACATTCCCATATGCAAGAAAATTCTCAAATATGACAACGTGTAATATATGCACAATATTAAAGAGGGACATGATGTCAAGACCTTTTTGGATGACACGTTTGTGGATGGCAGTGTGATAGTACAATATTTCACTGTTACTATGATGATGACCAACACTTTTTTCCAATTCAATATGGATGCAAAAAAGATTATCGCATCCCATAATATTCACTTGTTAATGCGTTTTAATGGGAGATGTCATCGATCTTTCCTCTTCTTAAAGCCAATATTTTAGAACCTTTCTGGTGGGTTGTCACTAGTAAAATCATAATTAATGTGCATTGGGAAGGGTGAAAGGTGGCGGGAATGGAGGGGAGCGAAAAAATATTTTAAACTTTACTGAACCCGAGAGTGCGTGAACCCGCAAAACTTTGAAGACTCGACTAAGTATGGAAAGGCGGGTCAGACAGACGGATTCATCATAGGTAGATTCAATCTTACAAGTTCGAGGAGTCCGGGGTTGAATTGTAGAGCACTGAAGTTTTGGGTGCAAGATGTGTACCCCGAACATGGGGCACCAGATTTCGATAGGGCCTATCCATGAACCCGTGTTAATAAAATTGGATAAGTATGCAAACGAACAGTGGTCGGTCAGACTCGTGATGTGAAGATATACATGGAGATGAGGATTTGTTAGTTAGCCACCCCAAGAACCTGTGAGCATAAAAACATGACCAAGTATAGAACCAGAAACGCATAATAGAGGGGAAGAACAAAAGGGAAAAATGGGTAAGTTTAGAAGAGGAAAAAGAAAGGGAGACAAGAAATTTATCCCTCACACAAAAAAACTTAGTCTCATAACTATGAAGCCATAGAAACACATTAACTATGGGAAAGACATTCTTAGCCATGAAATATAGTTGGAGCTCGACAAACTCTGGTTCAATTCAAAAGAGATGTTGTTTATATCTACTGCAAAAATTTTCATATTATTTTATCTTAATAGTATTTTTAGGTGGCCCAACTATGAAACCATGTTCCAATTTGCATTTTCCAAGTGGATATGTGTTTGTGAAGAAACCAGTGAACAAGTACGAAAAGGCTTAACTATAGTTGCAGGACCTCAACTCTACAAAGTTGAATCAAACAACAATAAGCAACATCCAACGAACCAATGAGAAAGAATGAACTAATCTACCAGGAATGTTGGTGAAGAACAATATTTTCCAAAATTACTACAGACAAGATTGTATAAAAAAATCAGAGGAATATAATGTAACAGGCCTGTTAAGCAAACATTTCAGGCTGTGAGGCCTGGAAGGTAAACATGTAAGACTGTGAGGATAGTGCAAAGGCCTCCCACTGTGCAAACATTTAAGGAAGTTGCAGTTTTACACGGTTGGCATTCTGCATCTGCAATTCAGACACCTCCATAACACCTAGTGACATATAAAAAAGGAAATCAAATTTTCTCTTTGCATACAAACATGTTTTGGAAGAGGATTTCGACTCAAGCATTTCCAGTAATTAAATTTTTCACTTGCAAACTGGAAATAGCAAACAACAAAGAACGAACATGAATGAAACCCACCCATTAATGGGGAACGACAACAACAACAATAAAAATAGGAAAACAAGAAACCAGTCAACAAGCAATGAGAAAGCAACAACCAACGAACCAATAACTCTGCCAAAGAACAATATTTCCCATATTCACTGTAGACAACATTGCAGAAGAAAAAAAAAAGGATGAAAATTTATTGCAACAGGCATGTCAAGCAATCCAGGAATGCAATCGTAGCACCAAGACCCACCGGTGAATGGATCAGGACCTCAACCTTGCAAAGTTGAAGCAAACAAGAGAAACCAACAAATAACAAACCAGTGAACAAGCACCAAAAGGCCCAACTACAGCTGCAGGACCTCAACTTTGCAAAGTTGAATCAAACAACAATAAGTAGCATCCAGCGAACCAAGGAGCAAGCACCAACCAACCAACCAGGAATGTCGGTGAAGAACAATATTGACCAAATTCACTGTAGACAATATTGTATCAAAAAAATCGGAGGAAAATGTATTGTAACACAATTGTTAAGCAAACACTTTAGGTTGTGAGGACTATTAGGTAAACATTTAAGGTTGTGAGGACCACCCAAAGGCCTCCCGCTGTGAAAAAAATTAAGAAAGGCGTAGTTTCCATGGTTGGTATTTTTCAATACTAGGAGCGATCAAAATCCTCTTGCAGTCCATATTTTTATGTGATTACCATGACCAGAGAAGAAAGACTGTAATGTTGTCTTCGTCTCATTCTTGATCACTAATGTTTGACACAGAACCCACCTCCATCGCAGGCACAGTGACATATAGGAAAAGGATATCGTATTTTCTCCTCACATACAAAGATGTTCTGCAAGAAGATTTCAACATAGGCATCCCCAGTAGTGAAATTTCTCAACTTTAAATTGCAAATAGAAAACAACAAACAACGAATAGGAAGCTAAACACAGCACTAAAACCCACCCGCCAATGGGGAACGACAGAAGGAAAGTTCAAATCGCGGTTGCAGAAAACCAAGTGTGCAAAATGCAACAAGACCAATAGGCAAACAAGAACAACAACAATAGGAAAACAAGAAATTAGTGAGCAAGCAAGGAGGAAGAATGAACCAGTGAACCAGTAATGTCGTTGAGGAACAATATTGCCCATATTTACTACAGAGAACATTGCATAAAAAAATCGGAGGAAAATGTATTGTAACAAGCCTGTTAAGGAAACATTTAAGGTTGTGGGGACTATTAGGTAAACATTTAAGTCTGTCAGGACTGCTATGTAAACATTTAAGGAAGAATGTAGTGTCGCAGGTCTGTTACATATGAAAAAACAATTATTATATTATTTTATAACAACAACAAAAAAAATTACTAACAATAGTTCAAACAATAGAGGCTATACAAAAAAAAAAAAATATTCAAAAGACAAACTAATATGAACTCAACTAATAAAACACTGACTCTCTATGTTCAAAACATTGGATATCCAAACATTTCAACAAAAAAATTAAAAATCAGAAAGACCGTATATGATCAAAAACTTTGGATATGCTAACATATAAAACATTGGGAATAACAAAGCCGAC
This sequence comes from Picea engelmannii, assembly GCA_009831015.1. Taxonomy (NCBI): domain Eukaryota; kingdom Viridiplantae; phylum Streptophyta; class Pinopsida; order Pinales; family Pinaceae; genus Picea; species Picea engelmannii. The sequence continues at coordinate 561,583 of ML779751.1, read as the reverse complement.
AATAAGACCTCCAATCTGTTATCCAATCAGATCATGACATATATGGTATTTTTTATTATACAAAAACCAATTTTTTTAGTTCGCTAGTTCCAACAATAGAGATTATGCAAATATTGTAGTCAAAGGAAAAAACTAATATGAAGTCAACGAATTATCCATCGTTATAGTCCCTCTACGCCTTCAGTAGGGACTAATAAAGGTTACTTTTATTTTTACACTAAACATTGAAATTTGAATTATATTGGCTAGATCTATTCCTATAGGGTTGTACAAGGTGTTGGCTTCTCTTGGTTTACCCAAGTTCAAATGAATCTTGGTTTAGCTAAGTTTAAATGAAGTTTATACATATTTTTGTCTTTATTTTTTTATAATTAATATATAGTTTTTATTTTTTATAATTAGTATATGGTTTTTATATATTAATGTTTATACCTATTAATAATTAATATATACCTATTAATAATTAATATATATCCTTTATATTTATTCAGTCTTTCTAACTAGCATATATTTATATTAGTCTTTAAACCTATTCATAATCTTGACCATACGATTTTGTTTGATTTTTTTTTATTTTACTTTCTATAATTGTTCATTATAGCCATATAAATTAATTAAAATTCTTTATAGTTATTAATCTTAGTAGTATTTGTCCCAGAATCATTTTATGTACTTGTTGTTACAACCATATTAGACGCTAAATGATTGCTTAATGTGTTTCATTGATTCTCTTGAGTTTTATTGTTAAAGGCTTTGTTTGAGGTTCCATAAAAATTGCAAATGATTAAATAGGTATATGCGAGAAGCTTAATCTTCCCTGAAACTTGTGCATGATTTCTGGAAACAATTAAAAATTAGCCCAACCAGAAACGATTAAAAATATTAAATAGGTATATTTAACACTTGCACAAAATATTAAATAGGTATATGCGAGAAGCTTAAGCTTACCTAAAATGTGTGTTGATCAGTTCGTTTAGTAACTGCTTCACAATTCCTCATTTACCCACTCTGCAATTTTCTCAGTTCACATTGAATTTGATCAATTATATGTGTGTTTATTTGTTTTTTTAAATTGAGAAGACATTATTTATTATTTTTATTATTATTATTATTATTGAAGCTAATTTAATTATTTTTTTAATTAAACATTATCTAAGAACGTAAATGTTTTTTCTGATATTGAACATGTGTTAGATAATGGTATTTTTAAGAATGTGCATTCCTAAGAACACCTTCACATTCCTCTAACATGCTCTTTTTTAAGGCATCTCGGGGGTAATCTGTGCTCATTTTCACACATCCAGCTTTAGGGTTTTAACTTCATTGAGAAAATAGAGAGGAGAATCAAAGACAAGATCTTGTCATGTTCCAGTAAACTTATGTATGTTTGATTTCTTTTTTTTTCCTCCAACACTAGTAATTTTTACTTTTATTTAATTAATTTAATATATGTTAAAATAATAGAAATTATAGAAATTTCTAATCTTCTAGAGAAATTTCAGCTAGAGTCCTCTCTTACATTTCTTAACATTTCCACTTTTAAAACAAACATAGAGAATTTACAAGAAATATGAATTTTTTTTTTTTTTTTTATTTCTTAAAACTTGTATTGATTATGCTATGACTTATTAAATTGCAGAAGATATTATAAAATGGAACCTGGAAACAATAAAAATCATTCACAAGCAAATCAAGGAGAGAAAACCCCAACCACCAAATATAAACATAGATCGATGAGGGGTTGGTCACATTGAGATCACTTGTGCATCAATTAAGGGGCACAAGAGAACCTAACCGATTTTCCTTGACCTCTTCATTGGACACCATTGTATCATCCATTGCAAGCTCCCAAGGGAAATTAACTATTATTTTTAATATAGAGCTAGGATGCTCAAGTTATTTAGGACTAGAATCGATAGAAACCATGTTACAGACTTGGGTATTTCAAAACAAGAGTTGGCGTCTCTTTTTATTGATCCTCAAACTAGAAAACAACCACCTGTCAACAAGAAAAGTATTTGTATGCACTAGTGCATCCACCCACAATTTCTTGAAAACTAGATGGATAGGTGGTTCATGGTCTTTGATAAACCCCCCTATAGTAACAGGGAGGTGCCTTTATATATTTTGATAAAATTATAGAAAAAAATTATGTTGGGTCACCATGTGAACTACTTCAACATTGGTGATTTCCAGGGGGTGGGTGGAGGGTCTGCACAGGACCGAGAACATGTGAGGCATGACCCCATGTTAGGTCCTCATCCCTCCAGGCAAAGGAATAACCCCATGCACATCATCCTCCCATTGTAGAGGGCTTGTAGTAGGCACAGGTAGCTCTATCATCCTTGACTCAAAGACTAGTGCAACATGGTAGTTTCATTTCACTATCTCGGCAGGAGGTGCCTGTTGGTGACATTGAAAAAGGGATTGGACCTTCAACTCCTAGAGTAGAGTGCAGCAGGGAGAGGGCACATAGACAAAGAAATCGTTCATGTCAGCCTCACAACTACTCGAGTTGCACGCAAACTTTCTATAGGCCTATGGAGGCCAGTGAACACCATAGATTCATGGAGGAGTTTAGTATCTTAAACATCTTTATGTTATTCATTGTTATATATTTATATAGTATTATTTTTATTTATTTTGATACTTTATTGTATGATGTTTTATACTTTCTACACCCATATAACAAACCCTCTACACTGATAGATGCATAAGTGTCTTTCTCCACAACTGATGTAGCAGTAGAAGCATCATGCTCATTCGGTGTACTGCATACATAGGTATGTGTCACATTTGATAAATTAACCATAGTGATTTCTTTATTTTCTGGCATCCTCAAATTTATAATGCTCTTTTGTTTCTATAGGTTGTGGGACCAGGTGGTGTCGAGCAATGTCCACTTGGGATGGACAAGTCACCTACTTCACATGTATCATGTGTTGAGTTAAATCTCATTTAAATATCAAATTTGTTGTATTTACATTGTTGAATTTTACTATTTGGTACTAATAACAATATTATTAATGTGTATGTAGGCTAGTGATATTTTCGCCAATTACAATACTAGTCCATTCCTTGGGTATCTGACTACAGATTTTGGGTTACTTGTTTCCAGAAAAAGACTTATTCCATCACTTGTACAGCCCCAGGGGATTCATTTCTTCCCACCCCCACCATATTTCTTATCCCATGCATCCTTAGTGGAAGCCCCCATAGGCCACCCATCTGCACCACATCTTCCATCGCATCCATCCACAATGGATTCACCCGCATGCCAACCACCCCCATCTCCATTTCCATATGTTCCATACATCAAGGCGACCACAGTAGATGTTACCTCAGAGAAGGTTGTACAACTTATTGCTCCCCCTAACACTGACTCTCCATCGATGCCCAAGATATTCACAATGAGATAATGTGTTGATGATAAATGTTTATGTACCATGAATGGAATTGATTTTATGCATATTTTTTTAAATTTCATGATTTGATCCTTGTGACTAATGCAGGGTGGCATCGTTAAGAGATTAGGATCACAAAGGAGGGTAAAACCCTAATGATCGTCAGTACCATATGTGGTGAGTTATCTTATGTTGAATTACATATTATCATTTTGTAAGTCTTTTAATTCATTGTGGAAAAAAACTTATAACAATGTTTTTTCTTTGTGCATTCTTCATAGCAATGAACCATGCCCAGGTGAAAAACCACTCGAGGTGCTTCTTTGATAAAGAGAAGAAAGATTGATTTATGTTATGCTCCTGAGGGTGGGAGGGTGACAGTGGTCAATGAGTGGTCAATGAGTGTCATTTTGTATCTAGGCCACCATATGGTTGTTTTTTTTATGTTAGGGAACTTGTTTTCATTTTGTATATTGGGAACGTGTTAAGGTCCTAACCCGCACATAGGTAGATCAATGTATTCGGATGTAATAAAGGTCAATATTAATAAGACCTTTCAATAAAA
>ML779751.1:512940-546990 GCA_009831015.1 Picea engelmannii | reverse complement strand
TACATTGTTTTATAAAGGGAGAAACCTACATGAGCATGAAAAAGATAATTCATGAGTTGAAATAAATGCACACTTTGGGATTATGGATGGATTTGGGATAATGAATACATGATGAGAATATGAAATGTCAAACTCAAAATCTCCTATAACCTTCAATTTAAGATCTCTTAGTATGATAATTTGAATATTGTTTTTCAATAGTTCGAAGGAGAAACTCATACATCGAAAGATAGAAGGATCACTTAATGCATCTATGTAGTCGATGAGTTTGTACATTCAATAACTTACATTTAAATAATAGAAACTACAATTACCTTTACAATATTAAATAAATCCACTTATTATAGGAGATGTTTGTTGAAGACTATACAAAGATGTTTTAGGTTCTAGCAACTATTTCACAAAATTTGGATAGATTTATGAAAATTTGATGAAATGAAATAATTGTTTTCTCAATTTGGTTGAGTATTCAAATAGATTTGGAGTTTATTATTACACTAATCATTGTAATAATTTATTTAATTTGATTAATTACTTTTTAAAGTGTTAAGGAAGTCTATGTAAGTAAGAATAGTTTGTTTTTCCTAAAGTGATTATAAATACTTTTTTTTATGTATTAACGAATATCTTATGGTGGAAAATGTTGTTAAGTATTAAATCCATATGCAATTAATCGTTCTCAAGGACCTAAATTTTACAAAATACTAAAGTCTCATCCTAGTTAATACTCGAGGAACCAATAATAATAATCATGTAGGTTAACATAATCACAATAGAAATAAAAGAGTTGAAACCTCACATTACTCTATCCAAAATGAAGCATGGTTCATTATAATGGAAATAACAACATGTTGCAAGGGCTTATTAATACAAAATCAACACATAAAATATGAGTGAACAATAAAGCCTCACATCAAATGAAAATATACCTCAAATTCTCCATTAAGCTTGAAAAAATGTTCTACAATGTATCCCAAGAGGAGGGCTCCTAAATACCCAAATTGTCCACCCTTTACAATTGAGAGAGAGAAATCTTCTTTATAGAGTGAGTCTCTTCTCTTATATAATAAAATATTATTATTTTCTAACTAACTCCATGACATGCCAAATAAATATTATAATAATGAATTAGTTAGATCTCTCCTCAATCCATGATTGACCATGTCACAACATGTGGATATTAGCCTCTCCAAAGCAATTCTCCCTCATCCAAAAATAGTAGTAGTATGCACCAATTGATGTTCATGAATGGGACACACCACCAAAAATAGATATTAATCCAATTAAAATGCCAAGTGTCTACATGAAATGTTCCCTCCAAGGATGCCCATGCATGCAACCACTCCACATGTATGAATTCCAAGGTATCCAACTCCATGGATGAATCTGCAATATTCCAAGTGGATGGAGCATCCACAACAAAGTATGTGATAAATGCCTATCCTTGCTTTTTTTCCCCTTCATTTCCTATACTTGCCTTGTGTTTCCTTACATTTTCTTTACATGCCTTGTCTTTCATTGGCATGCCTTGCATTTCCTTTCCTTTCATTTCCTTTCCATACCTGGACTTATACCTAGACCTTTCCTTTCCATGCCTTGCCTTTCCTTTCCATGTCTAGCCTTGCATTTCCCTACCTTGTCTTAAATTTCCATGTCTTGCCTTTTGTTTCCATGTCTAGCCTTTCCTTGACTTGAATTTCCCTTCCTTTCCTTGACTTGTTATTCCATCCTTTCCTTTCCATGCGATGATTTCACTTTCCATGCCATGCCTTGCATTTCCTTACATTGAATTTTTTTTCCTTGCCTTGCCTTGCCTTTCCATGCCATACCACGCCATGCCTTTAATTTTATTTCCTTGCCATACCATTTCTTTCCTTTCCATGTCATGCCTTGCCTTACCTAGACTTGCCACACCATGCCTTTCCTTGCCATGACATGATTTTCCTTGTCTTTTCATGCTATGCCTTGTGTAATACCCCTAGGTCAAACCTGAATTTTACATATAAATGTAAATGAACATATAGGCTTGTGAGCCAAGACATTTTGATATAATGTGCCTTTGTGTATATGTATTATGAGGCCAGAGTGTCTAAGTGGTTAGTATACCATGGAGCCAGATGCTAAAATGGTCAGTGATCCATCATTATAATATGTTATCACACACAAATATTAATGAAACACATCATTGTTGTAGACCAACCATGTAAAAGAGTATGCGGAGATAAACTCCACTAGGAAGGGAAAGGGGGGCTAAGACTCTAGGAAAGGGCTAAGATAGAGAGCTTAATCCCAAAGGAATATTATATTATTATTCCTAAAGTATAAAGTATGGATATAAATTTATGTTAGCCTAAGTTCCTATGGGAAGGGGATGAATTACAAGTGGAGAAAAGTGGGTTCCTTGAGGGACATGTGTCATTAAGGGAACATGCATACATATTGGGGAATTTAGTACATTTTCCCATCAATATTATGATATTTGGAACTGATTAATGCTGCCAATGGTAGTGGTACCTTTACTTGGTAAGTTTGTAGCGAAACGAGCGGGTGGTAGGCCATAGGTCAAAGAAGCGGGTTGTTAGACCCATGTTCGAAGAGGTGGGTTGTGAGGTCCATGAACATTCTCTCCAAGTGTGAGAATTCATGGGGATTAATTACCAAGGTGCCAAGTTGCAGCTATAGGGCTCTAAGACTCCATGTTTGACCTATTTCTAAAGCCCTGGAAGGGAAGTGGAGCAACCGATGGATTTTTCAGAAGAGAAGGGGAACACTTACTGGGGTGGGACAGACATGTGGGGGATGAGGGACTGTAAACTAGTTGCTAGAGGCCAAGATGTGGCTACATGACTTTGAGACTCCTTGTCTGGAATGTTGTTTAAGCCCCTGAAGGGAAGTGGGGTAATCGAGGGACTGCCGAGCAAAGAAGGGGCACACTTCCTAAGGTGGGAAATGAATGTGGGGGATGAGGGACTGTAGGATGGTTTCTTGAGTCAACACCTGAATATGAGAATTTTTGTTGATTGACAAACCTTAGACTAGATTCGAACTTCCTTTTCCTGGGTAGAGTTTATCCCCAACTCAGGGGTGACCCACTACCAAGATTAGGACCAGTGTGGTCTATGGATGTGAGGAATGTGGAAGGTTTGCACATAGTTGGTGTTTAATTCACTAAATATAAGTTCCTTTATGTGTTTGTGAAAATGCTATGTTATGAATTATGATGTTTTGTTATGGAATTTCTATTGTTTATATGTATGAATTATTATCGTTATATGTTGTTACTATTCCTCTTAATTCTATTCATATGCAGAACATATCAGTATATTAAATGGTATCATAGTGGTAAAAGAGAGATTTTTTGTGGCGTGGCCTAGCCTGGGTGGTTGGGGACATTACAAAGTGGTATCAGAGATCCATTTTTCAACATTGGGCCTAGATGGGCCAAGTAGTGGAGCACATAAGTTAAATTACAAACTATGCAGGAAAATTGTTTGACGAAATCCTAGAAAAGGATATCTATAATTCATTTGTTGAAATTATGGCAGTAAAAATTAAGATAAATTTTATGGGTAATGTGAATAATTAAGCCTCTTTGGAAATTTTGAAAATAAGCAAATCAGAAAAATTTAGGTATTTTTTTGTACGATGACATGGAGGCCACATGTCATCTGATGCAGTAGAAGAAAGACATGTACTATCATTGTGGTACGTACATGTTGGATATGATGACATTTATTGGGTGATGTAGAGCCATGTAGTAGGCTAATTGTCAGTTCCAAGAAACTGCGGTAAGAAGTGGAAAAATGGTTAAGTGTTGAGACTTCTCGAACGGACTTATGAAAGGAATGTCACAAGATTATGAGTCCATGTAAATGGAAAAATGGTTAAGTGTTGAGACTTCTCAGGTAGACTTATGAAATGAATGTTACAATATTATGAGTCCACGAGTCCACATAAGACTTGGAAAAATAGTTAAGTGTTGATACTTCTCGGATGGACTTATGAAACGAAGGTTAAAATATTATGATTTTGCGAGTCTGCGTAGATGGAAAAATGGTTAAGTGTTGAGAGTTCTTGAACAGACTTATGAAAGGAAGGTTACAAGATTATGAGTCTACATAAGTGGAAAAATGATTAAGTGTTGATAATTCTTGGATGGAATTATGAAAGGAAGGTTACAAGATTATGAGTCTGCGAGTCCACGCAAATGGAAAAATGGTTAAGTGTTGATACTTCTCTAATGGACTTATCAAAGGAAAGTTACAATATTATGAGTCTGTGAGTCCACATAGATGAAAAAATGGCTAATTTTTTATGTCGGGTTCATGGAAGGGTATTGGATACAAGATTATATATATCCACCCAGAAAATTGATCTGGGTAGTTAATTTTACAAGAAATAAGAATAAAGAGTGTTGATGCATTATTGAAACAAAATTGTGCATAATTTTCATAAATTCGTTAAATTATTTAGTCTAACAAATCTTGTTGCCTACACATTTTGCAAAGTTAATAGAATTTAGATCAAAACAAGATCAACATAGTGACCAAAAAAATGGAAGATACACATAGGACTTACAACCATGAAGAGGAATTCAATGGGTTGTATGTCAGCTTGAGTAAAGGAGGAAAGGAGGAAAGGAGGAAAGAATGAAATTAGTAGAAACCATAAAAAGTATACAAAAAGATTTCCATAGTTATAAAGTTGATAATGAGAGGCTTATGAAATCCAAGGAGCAACAAGAAGGATTAAACATAAAATTAATGTAGAGATTGGAAAAAATAGATAAAAAGATGGATAAGGATACTGAGTCAAGAAAATACGAGATTCACAGATCTCATGATGAGAGTAGAAGAAAAAGAAGTGTTGGCAGGCATCACCATCACTCCCCAAGGCATTCAACTAGGAGAGTACATAATAGTTCAATTCCATCCCATGTCAGGAAGCATAAAAGGAGGCCTAGAATAGATGATCTACAAGGAGACATGAATAAGATAAAACCCCCTACATTTGATGGTGAACACAAGAAGGATGAGGATGCAGATACCTAACTACTAGGCATGAGGAAGTACTTCTAGTTACATAAATAGTCCTCACAAGAAGAAGGAAGAATTTTCATCTATCAGCTCAAAGGAAAAGCATCAATGTGGTGGGACCAATTTGTACAAGTGCAACACATTGATGAGAATAAGGTTACTTGGAGGGAATTCAAGAGGTATTTTCAAAAGAAATACTTGACTAAATGATACTATGATAAGAAAATGAAGGAGGTATTTGAACTCAAGCTTGGGATTATGACCATAGATGAGTATGAAAGAAGGTTTTTAGAGTTGTTAAAATATTTTTCTTTCATAAAGGATGAACAAGTTAAGATTCAGAGGTACCTGAGTGGGATGCCATATTTTATCAGTAATAATATATAGTATGATGATCCCAAGACACTAGAGGAAACTATAAGGAGGGATAGATGCGTTTATTATCGAAATAGCGGAAGACCAACTTTCCAAATGGCATGGGAAGAAAAAAATAAAAGTATGATGGACTAGAGGAAGAAGGGGATCATGCCACCATTCTTCAAAAATAATTCGAAGGGATAGCCAACCTCTAAAGAACCCAAAATGATAGAGGAAATAGGGAAAATACCAAGGAAACCACCTATTCAATGTTGGGGTTGTGGAGGAGATCATATGTTGAGAGATTTCCCTCAAAGAGGTGAAAAAGTGAAGATTGCTTACAATGTATAGCAAGTTGAAACAATAGAGGACATGGTAAGAAATGTACCAAAGATCTATGCAACTCTGGATAAAAATCAAGTTGAGTTTCAATCACATATGATTGAAGTGGAGGGTAGGATCAACAACCAAACCATTTCTATTTTAATTGATTTAGGAGATATTCATAGTTATCTAGATCCTAAGATGGTGGAAATATTTCAATTTCCAAGAAGCAAGCTTGGAAAACCTTAGTTAGTGCTGCTAGCTACATGAGCTAAAAGGAAAATTAATGAGATGTTTAAGGCATCTCCAATGGACATGAATGTACTAGGCACAAGAGAATAATTGAGTATCATACCTTTGGGATCATATTACTTCCTAATTGGTATGGATTGGTTGGAACAACATCATGTTGTCCTATAATGTTATAATAATAAATTTAATTGCTTGGATGAGGAAGGAAACTTGAGGAGAGTTCAGGGAATTCCCAAGTCGGTAACCATAAGAGAAGTTTCAGCCTTACAGTTGAAGAAACGTTTCAGGAAAGGGTATCCAATAATTGTAGCACATATGGAAGAGGCCCATAAAGATAAGGTGACAAGTATTGAATATTATTTCATCCTAAAGAAGTGTGAATATGTATTTAAATAAATAATGGGATTTCTACCCAAGAAAGATATTGATTTCTCCATTAATATGATGCCTCAAGAAACCCCAGTATCCAAGACTCCTTACAGGATGAGCACACAAGAAATAAAGGAATTGTAAATGCAACTTGAGGAGATTTTGAAGAAGGGGTATATATTCCCAAGTGTTTCACCATGGGGTGCCCCAGTGCTATTTGTGAAAAAGAAGGATGGTACATTTATGCTTTGCATTGACTTCAAACAGTTGAACAAGGTAACTATGAAGAACAAGTATCATTTGCCAAGGATATATGACCTCTTTGATCAACTGAAAGATGAGAATATATTCTTGAATATTGATATTAGGTCATGCTATCATCAAGTAAGAATTAAAGATGAATACATTAACAAGACTTCCTTTATAAAAAGGTATGGTCATTATCAGTTTACAGTGGTGCCATTTGGGTTATTAAATGCACCAGTTGTCTTCATGTGTTTAATGAATGGTATTTTCAGGAATTACTTAGATAAGTTTGTGATTGTTTTCTTGGATGTCATTCTTATATATTATAAGTATGAGGAAGAGAATGAGCAACACTTGAGGATGATATTACATGTATTGAGGATCAATAGTTGTATGCCAAATGGAGAAAGTTCTCATTCTACCAAAAGAAAATTAATTATTTGGGCCATATCATTTCAGAGGAAGGAATTGCAGTGGACCCACAAAATGTAAAGGCCATTGAGGGGTGGCTAACATGAAAGAATGTATTTGAGGTGATATCATTCATGGGACTTGCAGGTTACTATAGAAGATTCATTGAAGGATTCTCAAATATTGCACACCCAATCACTTCCTTGAAAAACAAGGGTGTGAAGTTTGAGTGGACACAAGATTGTGAAAGGAGTTTCCAACACTCGAAGGATTTATTGACAAGTGCTCTAATATTAAAGTTTTTTGATCCAAATGAAGACTTTATTGTATGCATTGATGCATGTAAAGAAGGACTTGGCAGAGTTCTTAGTCAGAATGGGTATGTGGTATGTTATGAATCAAGGAAATTAAAGGAGCATGAAAGGCACTATGCCACTCATGATTTAGAATTGGAATCCATAGTGCATGCCTTGAATATGTATAGGCACTACCTCATGGAGAAAATATTTGAATTAAGTACAGACCATAGTGTTCAGAAATATGTTTTTCGACAACCAAATTTGAATGTCAGGCAAATTAGATGGTTGCAATTTCTCAGCTAATATGACTTTGATACTAAGCATATCAAAGGTAAAGAGAGAAAGGTGATGGATGCATTTAGCAGGAGGGTGCATGAGATGCATTCTACAACCATTAGCATGTACCAATCAGATTTGAAGGACAAAATTTTAGAGGCTACAAAATTAGATCAAAAATACATGGAGGTAAGGGAAAAAATTTATCAAGGTAATTTGCAGCAGAAAAGTGAAGAATATAAGTCGGGAAAGGCTGAAATTCTCATGTACAAGGGAATAATTTATGTGTCAAATTCTCAAGAATTGAAAAAATATGATTTTAAAAGAAATGAATAATGTACCTTATGTTGGACACCTAGGTTACCATAAAACTATTGCAGCTGTCAAGAGATAATATTATTGGTCAGGTATGAAGAAGGAGGTTGTTGATATTTATATGAGAGAAATTGCTCGACTACATGGTATACCCAAGACAATTGTGTTTGACAGAGATCCAAAATTTACATCAAATTTTTGGAAAGGGTTATTCAAATGATTTGGTACCAATCTAAACTTTAGCACAACCTATCATCCAGAGTCAGATGGGAAAACAAAGAAGGTGAATCAAGTGATATAAGACATGTTAAGTATGTATGTGATGGATAAACCATCCAAATGGGAGTATTACTTACATTTAGTGGAGTTTGATTATAACAATGGGTATCAAAAATATCTAAAGATGAGGCCATTTGAGGCACTTTATGGAAGAAAATGAAACACACGAGTGATTTGGGACAACCCAATAGAAAGAGCAATGGTTAGACTAGAATTACTCACGGAAATGGAAGAGAAGATGGTGAGAATAAAACAGAATTTAAAGCCTTCCTGGGATAAGAAGAAAAGTTATGTTGATAAGGGAAGAACTCACAGAGAGTTCAAAGAGGGTGACCATGTGTTCTTGAAAGTAAAATCCAAAAGAAGTTCCCTGAAGTTGGAAAATTATTCAACGCTGGAAAACGTTTTTGTGGGTTGTTTGAAATACTGGAGAGGATTGGTACCGTAACATACATGCTTTCCTTACTTGTATCAATGTGTATTCATAATGTATTCCATGTATCATTTCTTAAAAAGTATGTACTTGATGATAATCATGTCATTGATTGGAATGTTATTCAGGTGGAGCAAGAAGGAGACTGCCAAGTTTATTCGGTTTGCATATTGGATCAGAAAGTCAAGCTAGTTCAAAATCAAGCAATAGGATTGGTAAAGGTCGAATGGACCTGGTACGGTCCTGAGGATCCAAATTGGGATAATGAAGATGAAATGCGGACATAATACCCACATATTTTTGAAGAAGTTTGAAGTTTTGATTGTATATGTGCATATACTACATTGAGGACAATGCATAAATAAGGGGGAGGGGAATGTAATTCCCCTAGATCGAACCCCAATTGTACCTATAAATGTAAATGAACACATAGGCTAGTGAGCCATGATATTTTGGGCCAGTGTTACTTTGTGTATATGTATTCTGATGCCAAAGTGTCTATGTGGTTAGTAGGCCATGGATGCAGATGCTAAAATGGCCAGTGAGCCATCATTGTAATATGTAATCACACACAAATTTTAATGAAAAACATCAATGTTGTAGACCAACCATGTAAAATATTATGGGGGGATAAACTCCACTAGGAAGGTAAAGGGAGGATAAGAGTCTAGGAAGGGGATAAGATAGAGGGATTAATCCCAAAGGAATATTGTATTATTATTCCTAAAGTCTAAAGTATGAATATAAATTTATGTTATCCTAAGTTCCTATGGGAAGGGAATGAACTACAAGTAGATAAAAGTGGGTTCCTTGAGGGACATGTGTCATTGAGGGAACATGCATATATATTGTGGAATTTAGTAAATTTTCCCATCAATCTTACGATATTCAAGACTAATCAATTCTACCAATGGTATCAGTACCTATACTTGGTAAGTTTGGAGCGAAAGGAGTGGGTGGAAGGTCGTAGATCAAAGAAGTGGGTTGTCAGGCCCATGGTCGAAGAAGCAGTTTGTTAGGTTTGTGAGAATTCTCTCTAGATGAGAGAACTATTGGGGATTAATTCCCAAGGTGCCAAGATGCATCTATAGGGCTCTAAGACACCATGTATGACCTATTGTTGAAGCCTCGGAAGGGAAGAGGAGTAGTCGATGGACTATTGAGCAGAGAAGGGGTGCACTTCCTAGGCTGGGACAATAATGTGGGGGATGAGGGATTGTAGATTAGTTTCTAGAGGCCAAGATACAAGTACACTGCTCTCAGACTCCCTTTCTGTCCTATTTTTGAAGCCCCAGAAGGGAAGGGGGCCATCCAAGGGACTATCGAGCAAAGAAGGGGCCACTTCCTAGGGTGAGACAAGCATGTGGGGGATGAGAGACTGTATGTTGGTTTCTTTAGTTAGCACCTGACGCTAAGAATTGTTGCTAATTGATAAACCTTAGACTGGCTTAGAACTTCCTTTTCCAGGGTAAAGTTTATCCCCAGCTCGGGGGTGACCCATTGCTGATATTATGAGAAGTGTGGTCTATGGATGGGAGGAACATGGAAGGTCTACATGTAGTTGGTTCTTAATTCACTAAATATAAGTTCCTTTATGTGTTTGTACAAATTCTATGTTACGGATTATGATTTTTTGTTAAGGAATTTCTATTGTTTATATGTATGGATTATTATCATTCCATGTTATTATTATTCGGCTTAACTTCGTTCATATGAAAAAATATATCAATATATTAAATGGTATCAGAGTGGTAAAAGAGAGAGTTTTTGTGTGGCGTGGCCCAGCCTTGGTCTTTCAGGACATTACACCTTGCCTTTCCATGTAATTCCATGCCTTTCCTTTCCTTGAGATGTCTTTCCTTACCTTGACTTTCCATGCAATGTCAGGTCATGCCATGCCATGCCATGCCTCTCCTTTATATTACATGCCTTGGCATGCATTGCCTTGGCATGTCATTTGTTTCCTTTCCTTGTCATGCCATGCCTTTCCTTTCCATTATACTCCTTTCCTTGTCATGACATGCCATTTCATGCCTTGCCCCACCTTTCCATGCCATGCCTTCTCATACCTTCCCTTGTCATTCCTTTCCTTGCAATGACATTCCATTCCTTGACTTTCCATGTCATGCCATTCCATGTCTTTCATTTTCTTGCCTTACCATGCCAAGCCATGCCTTTCCTTGCCATTCCATGTCAATCCATGTGTTTCCATTACATGCCATGCCTTTCCTTTTCATGCCATGCCATGCCTTTCCTTTCCATCCCATGCCTTACCTTTCCATGCCATGTCATTCCTTGAATTTCCTTTCCTTTCCATGCCATGCCTTTCCTTGACTTTCCTTGCCTTGTCATTCCATACCATGCCATGCTTTGTCTTTCCATGCCATGCCTTGAATTTCCATGTCATTCCTTGAATTTCCATGCCATTCCTTTCCTTTCCTTTCCATGACATGATTTTCCTTTTCATGTCATTCCCTACCTTGTCTTTCCTTGACTTTCCATTCCTTACCTTTCCATGCCAAGCCTTGTCTTTATTTTCCATACCATGTCATGCCATGCCATGGGATGCCTATCCTTGTCATGCCATGCCTTGTCTTTTAATTCCATGTCTTTCCTTACATTGAATTTCCATATCTTTCCTTTCATTTCCTTGACTTTTGATGACGTGTCTTTCCTTTCCATGTAATGTCATGCCATGCCTTCCATTGTGTTTCATTTCCATGACATGCCATTACATTCCTTTCCTTGTCATGCCTTGCCTTTCCTTGACTTGACTTGCCATACCATGCCATGCCATGTCATGCCTTTCCTTCCCATGCCATGTCTTACCTTTCCTAGAATTTCCATCCCATGTCATTCCTTTCCTTACCATGCCATGCCTTTTCTTGGCTTGTCATATCGTGCCTTTCATTGCCTTTCCATTCCATGACTTACCTTGCCATGCCATTCCATGCCTTTCCTTTCCATGCCATTCCATGTCATACCTTTCATTTATTTTCCTTTCCATGCCATGCATTTCCTTTCCATTCCATGTCATGCCTTTGCTTTCCATACCATGCCATGCCTTGCCATTCCATGCCTTGTGTTGATTTTCCTTCCCATGCCATGCATTTCATTTCCTTTCCATGTCATGCCATGCATTTCCTTGACATGACATGGCTTGAATTGTCATGTTGTGCCTTGCCTTATGTTATAGCAAGATTTTCCTCACCATTGCTATCTTGCACAGAGGGCCTTTTTTCCATTTCCCTATGCAGACTTATCATCCCCTTTTAATGAATCCAGAGCTTAAATATACATTTTTTCACATATACGCTCCCTATCTGCTATACAAGATGTGTATACACTGGTTGCTCCACTACAGCCCGCGTACATTAGGATTTGTGCTAGAAAATACAAAATGAGATCGGGTTTCCATGTCACGATAGAAGATATCTAATCCATGGCCTTCCATATACTGGAAACATTCAGACTCAACCCTTCAGTTGCATTCTGAAGGCTATAAGAGCACAATTTCAAGTTATGGAAAAGAGGAGAAAGCATTCAAATTTGAGAGAAAAGTTACTCTGGAGAAATTACTTGATATTGAGTCTGCATCCCTTTGTCCCTCAAGTCTGAACACAGTGTTCAACCCCCAATCTCTTTCCCTATTGCTGAAAGAACCTCATTTCCTATTTCCTATGATCTTGCCTTTGGTGGAGGATTGAAGTGGTGGAGACCCAGTTGGAAGGAACTTCGTTTCTTAGTTTCGAACCGTGCCAACATGGAATTTTGTAATGTTGTCACTTCTGTTGATCAATTATTAATAGAAATACTCATTTCCTGTCTTATTGGTATCTTACAAATATATGATTACTATCCATGGGCATGTTTGTAATGTTTATTAATGGATTATGCTATCTGATGTGCTAATCCATTTTATATCATCACTATGTACTTTCTCTGCTTTTTTATTGAGAACTTCTTGTAGGTATAAAGCTTTGGGTCAAAGTGCTCAACGGTGGAACATCATCAAACGTTGGATCGAGGTAGGCCTCTTTCTTATATTGCACATTAGTCTATATATCATATGTTGGAATTGAGCTGATTTCTGCAGTCATACCTGTCTGTTGTGGTATACCCTTGGCCATAGATATTTTTTCCCTTGTAACAAAAATGGTGACTCCACTGGGTAATTATCAATTCCCTCTTATATGAGACATACCTTATTTAGCGAGGGAGGCCACTCAGCCACTTTAGCCTGTTTTCATGCATATTGGTCATTTAAATTTTTGGTATACTCTTTGACTACTAGTTGGCCTTAGGATATATTGTTATTTGTTGGAGATTCATAAGTCTCCATGGAGTCAGACCATCTTCCTCGCAAGTATCGTCGGTTGTTATAGTTACCACCATTTTTCGAGTTCTTTCCTTCTAAAAGGCATAGAGTTATCAGGAGTGGTACACACACATCCACTTTTCAGACTTGTGGTTCCACAAGGATGAGTACCGAGTCTAGTATTCAAAACACTAGGAGTTCTTTGACTCTCAATCCTACTATAGTTAATGGCACCCCTTCGACACCTGTAGCCACTACAGGTGCAGTGCCAGAGGCTTATACTAGTACTATGTCTCAGCCTGTAGTTAATGCTTCATCTCTTGCCTCAAACCCTTTTGGGGGTTTTGGCCACTCACTGAGTTACAATGTTTAGACCATCCCCATGGATTCTAGTCCCTTTTCTTATGGTATGCCTAACTTCACTTTGCAATTTTCGACTGCCATCCCAGCTACTGGCCATATTGATAACTTTGGACTTGGGGGTAGTACGCATCCTTACACTCCCTTCGTGTTTGGTAGTTCTCATATTCCCCAAGAAAATCCTAATGTAGGAAGTGTCCCCGTTATTAACCCTGGGTATAATCCTTCTACGGATAGATGGAACAAACCAGCTGTTGGACAAGTTTCACCCTATATCCCTATCCCCTCGGTGTCGATTCCCACCAATAATTTTGGCATGACGAATCCACTTCAATCCTCTGGGTTCCCACCTGGAGGAGGTCAGTCTTACACTTTGGTCACTCCCCAACCTGGATCTAATCCAATTGGGGGGGATTTTAACAACCCTCAACTTGGATATAATCCAACTCGGGGCAACTTTCATAACCCTTATCAGAAAATCCCTACTAGAATGATTCCCAATCCATATTTTATGAATCATCCCGTAGGTGGGTATTTTAATTCCAGACAAGGTTTTGGTCCTTACCAGAATCCTGGATGGAATGTAGTTCCTAACACACAATATTTCACGTGAGGATGGGGCTAGGTGTCGCAACCCTGTATTCCCTTTCTGGCCACGCTTAATTTGTTAGATTTGTCTAAACTAATGAATGACCTGGTGAGTCATGATCCCACATGGCCCCCTATCCCTACCAAACTTCCGTCAGACATTCCAAAGTTTGAATATAAGAATGGCGAGGACCCTGGTGACCACGTCACTACTTTTCACCTTTGGTGCTCATTGAATTCTCTTAATCATGATTCTATTAGATTACGATTGTTTCAGCACACTCTCATTGGAGTCGCGTCACAATGGTACATTGAGCTACCTAGGGGGACATATGGGTCTTTTCATCAGTTGGTGCTATCCTTTCTCAACCATTTTCAACTGCCCATTCGTTATGATGTTGGACTTGAAATTTTGTCGAATTTACGCCAGGGTACTGACACTCACATCTTGGACCATATCCAGGAATGGCATAGGCAAAGGTAGTTGGTTAAGACTCTTATACCCCTGACCTTTCTTATAGAATGGTTCCTAAAGTATTTGCACACTCCTATTTCAAAGGATGTTTCTACTTCCGGGGTCTTCAATGAGGAAGAAGCTATCTTTAGAGCCCAGCAGCTTGATTTGATATATGCTCATTTTGGGATGTTATACCACCTTCTTCCAGACACACCATGGACAAATCACAATCCTAGACAGAATCCTGGACCTCATGCCAATGGCATTGTAGGGTCCTCCAATGTAAATTCCACAGACTCGGCAACAAAGTCTGTTGGAGGGATAGCTTCACCTAGATCCTCCAAACCCACCCAATCAGTGGATGTACACTCTGTGCAATCGTCGAAGAACCCAAATGGTGACCCGCAACCAGATGGGAATAAAAGGAAAGGTCAAAATAATCGTAAGGGTGGGAAGAATAATAATAAACCCAAGGACAAAGATAATGATGGGAAACATAATGATAATGTTGGAGAGGGAAATAAAGAGAAACGTAAGGTGAATTTTCCTTGTAAATTTTGTACCGATGACCACCTTACACACTTATGCCCCAAACTTACGGAGGCTGCGAGGCTTTTAAATATACCGCCCATCGTGTTGATGAACACTTTCCCACACAATAAACACTTAACCTCGAGATCTTCAAATGTTGGAAATGCATCCGATGGAAGTCAAAACCCATCGTCGCAAGATGACGAGCATGTTTGCATCAATATGGTCGACACGAAAATTGATATAGCCACCTGCTCTAGAGATTATATCTCTTCAAAAGCTAGTACCAACCTAGAATCTCCTCCTCCCCCCCCCAGAGACGAAATTAAATATCGAGAAAACAGATCCACCACCTCGTATTCCGAAAGGAGTACTCAAGCACTCTACCCACAACCCTAATGCTAGAGCCACCCAAAACTACTCTATTGTTGAGGATCTGGGCCAAACCCCTTATCTGATGTTGGCTTTGTTGGTACTCCAGACGTGTCCATCACAGAGGAATGCCTTACTCTCTACCTTAGGATCTCTATAACCTAGTGGCTCGAAATTTATCAAGTTTGATGTCACAGATGTGAAGCCTCACTTACCCTACCATGTGGCTTTTCAAATCCACATGGAGTATTCCAAGTACACTATCAAACGAGAGGTCGTTGATGAAGGTGTTTCCACTTGCATGATGTCCCTGGTCTATTGGAAAGCTATCGGTTCTCCAACCCTTTCCAAGTCATCGAACATGTTGACTGCATTTGATGGTCATTCCTTCTACCCTCATGGTATTCTCCCCACCTTTCCGGTCCAGTTAGGTGGGAAGACGGTAAAGGTGGAAGTAGAGGTAGTTGATGCACCTCTCGATTACAACTTGTTGCTAGGTCGCAATTGGACCTATGTTATGGTCATTGTCGTATCGTCTGTCTTCCACAGACTTCATTTTCCTCATTAGGGGGAGATCGTGACGGTCGACCAACTATCCTTTGCGTACTCTAGTCCTAACACACATTTTGGACCGTCAATCCCAGTGATCGAAAATTCTCAACCGACAACTGAGAATATCGGTGTCGGAATGTATTCTTCCCTCATGGGTACTTTCGACTTCTTGGCACTGATTCACCATGTTTATGCCATGTCTAGTAGGCATGCTTCAGTAGAGAGGTCCATTCCTTTCCACACTTCCTATATTGGTGATCCATGGACCCTACCTTCTCCGACTTTTTCGTGTGAAGTTCATTCGCATGCTGGCATGGCTATGCCTCTATCGGTAGTGGAAATTGTGTATCAAGTTGTTCTTGACTCTTCCGCTGATCCCGATCTTGTTACCTTGCAGACGGATGAGGAGGATCTCGTTCTTAGGCATGTATGGGCCACCTCGTTATCTTGTTCGCATGATTTCTTAGATGAGACTTTGTCTTCGAATGAAGCCATCCTCGAAGCCATGAATGTTTTCGAGAGACCTTGGGATGATATGCATCATCGATCTTGTTTCCTCCCAAGTATTGAAAGAATCGAGCAATATGATTTTCGGTCTACCATAAGTGAGATAGTCGGTCATGCCGTATTTCCACTTGATATGCATGGTATTTATGTCGAAGGAAATATGGCAAGTATTTCTCCTACTGTATCGATGGATATCTCTCGTACCCCTGGAAAGATTGAGAACGTAAATACAGGTGCAGATTGTTCACCAGAAGAGATTTTGATCTACACCAACCTCTTCAAAGATTTTTGAGATGTATTCACTTGGTCATACGAAGAGATGCCAGGGATCGACCCTCGTATTGTCAAACATGAGATTATGACTTATCCCGATGCTAAAACTATTTGAAAACCTTTTAGAGTTGTTAATCCTAGGAAGGCCCCCGTTATTAAGGCAGAGGTAGAGAAGCTACTTAATGTCGGTTTCATCTACCCAGTTCCCTTGAATGAATGGATATCCAACCCTGTTCCTGTGAATAAAAAGAAAGGAACCATCTGTGTGTGTATGGAATTTCATGACCTGAACAAGGCTTGTCCTAAAGATAACTTCCCCATGCCTTTCATTAATCATATTCTCGATGACTGTGCGGGAAGAAAAATATTTTCTTTTATGGACAGATTTTCAGGATATAACCAAATCCAGATCAAACCTAAGGACCAACACAAGATGACATTTATATGTCCTTGGGGTACTTTTTCATACCCGAAAATGCCTTTCGGCCTAAAAAATGCCGGAGCAACCTTCCAATGCGCCATGACTTTTTCTTTTCATGATCTCAAGCACATAGTCGAAGCTTACCTCGATGATCTTGTTGCTCACTCTCCCAAGAGAGTGGATCATGTTACACACCTTCGACTGGTTTTTGAAATATGTTGTTACTATAGAATCCGATTAAACCCTCACAAATGCATCTTTTGCATTAGGTCTGGCCGTCTCTTAGGATTCTTAGTTTTTGAGACTAGGATCATGGTAGATCTTCTTAAGGTTGAGGAAATACTTCAGTTGCCTCCCCCGCACACAATTAGAAAACTTCAAGGTTTACAGGGGAAAGCTAACTTTCTGCGTTGGTTCATAGTGAATTATGCCAATATCACTAAGGGTTTCATGTGCCTATTGAAGAAAGACACTCCTTTTATCTGGGATGAGCAAGCCCAGGAGTCTTTCAACGCTTTAAAGAAAGCCTTAGTATCGGCCCCTCTACTAAAATCTCATGATTATAGTAGAAATTACTTGTTGTATATTGTTTCGTCTGAAGAAACGAATGGTATGGTTCTAGTTCAAGATGATGATGAGCTCCATGAGCACGTCATCTACTATCTCAGTCAAAATTTATTCTTACCTAAGCTTAATTAATCCTAGGTTGAAAAGATATCTTTGGATGTCATTCACGCAGTCCAACATTTACGACACTATATATTGCTTTGCAAGACTACTGTGGTTGCAGATGTCAATCCATTTCAATATGTCCTCACTAGGCATATCGTAGGCGGGAAATATAATAAATGGATTGTCATCTTACAAGAATTTGATCTCGACTTTGCTTCAGCCAAGTCCAAGAAATTAGTAGTTTTTGTAGAGTTAATATCCGATTTTCCACGATTAGATGAGGATGTTATCCATGTCGATTCATTTGCAGATGAGCACATTTTCCTTGTCTCGTCATCTGACCCCTGATATGGAGACATTGTTTTATATCTTCAAACCTTGAAGTTCACTCAGCATCTCTCAGGAGATGATAGACGGTGTGTTAGATACCAAGCCAAAAAGTATACCATCGTCGACGACACTTTGTATCACCGAGGAATAGATAGGATCTTACGTTGTTTTTAACTCACGAGGAAGTTGAGTCAGTCCTAAATGATTGCCACAAAGGGGCTTGTGGTGGTCATCTATCCGGGCTTGCGACAACCCAAAAAATCATGTGAGACGGTTACTTCTGGCCCACCATATTTAAATATTTCATTGAAGCGGTTAATAAGTGTCACCCCTACCAGGTGTTCACTCAGAAAATGCGCTCGCACCTAACCCCTCTTCACCCATTCATTACCGTCAATCCCTTCACCAAGTGGGGGGAATATTTCGTCAATTGCAAACCAACTTCGGTTGGGGGAATCAACACATTAGTGTGGCTATCAACTACTTTACCAAGTGGGTCGAAGCCATGCCTACCATAAAATCCGATGGGAAGACAACAACCTTCTTCATTTTCAACTAAATTATCGCCCGGTTCGGTATCCTGAGTGAGATTGTCACTAATAATGGCAGTCACTTTCAAAATGAAATGATGGTAGAACTAGCATCCAATATGGGGTTTAGACATGGTCACTCATCTCCTTATTACCCCCAGGAAAATGGGAAAGTAGAGGTCATCAACAAGTCTCTCAAGACCATATTGCAAAAAACTGTCAACCAGAGTAATTCTGATTGGCACATCATGCTATATCTCGCGCTTTGGGCATACCGAACCTCGGTCAAGACTACCACCAGTTTTTCCCCTTTTCAGTTAGTGCACGGTG
This sequence comes from Picea engelmannii, assembly GCA_009831015.1. NCBI lineage: Eukaryota > Viridiplantae > Streptophyta > Pinopsida > Pinales > Pinaceae > Picea > Picea engelmannii. The sequence goes on along the minus strand of ML779751.1, from coordinate 528,152 downwards.
TGGATTCGATAATTCCTATTGAATGCAAAATCCCTTCTCTCAAGTTGGTTGTCAAGCTCATACCTGACACTTCAGATTTAGAGAGAAGCCTTATGCACCTAGAGAGTCTTGATGAGTAGTGTCGAGACGCCTTTATGGCTATCGAGGCAAACAATAAACGTGTCAAGGTTCAATATGACAAGCCTATCTGTCCCTGGTTGTATGCCAAGGGTGACTTGGTCCTCTTGTATGACCAAGCCAAAGAACCGCCAAGGGCAGGAAATTTTAAACCCATGTGGCACGATCCTTATATAGTGCGACATGTTCTAGAAAAATGAGCCTACGAATTGGAAGATTATGAAGGGAATAAATTGGTTGAGCCCAGAAATGGGCTCTACTTGAAAAGGTATTATGCTTAAGCCCTAGGCTTGGGTGAAACCCTTTGTATAATAATGTAAATTTAGTGTATATACATCTTTTTCCCCTTTTATTTTTGTCCTTGGATTGCTTATCGAGTTTTCCCTTTTGTTGGCAGATGTCAACGAAGTCTTTAGTCTACCTAGGATTCGCAAATGGAGCCAGTTGTCATACACAGAATTTAGCCTCCGCCACTTGGGTGATTTACTCGCCCGACGGTATGCTGGTGTCTTCAGGTGGTGTATGCCTAGGGCCATCCATGAATAATGTGGTTGAATATAGCGTCATCATAGAAATTTTGCGCGATGCCATCTCACATGGTATTCACTCTCTAGAGGTTCGTCTGGATTCTCAGTTAGTAGTATGTCAGTTGAACAGTCGTTACCATGTGTGTGATCCTACATTACTCCGTTGATTCCTACAGGTACATCTTTTAGAACAACAATTTGATTTTATTACATATTTTCACATCCCTAGAAGTTCTAATCATGTATCTGATGCCTACTCTAATTATTTTTTAGATTGGCATTTGTCACATTAATAAAGTAATGAAAACCATTAAATCAATGTACACATTGTAAGATATGAGTAAAGTTGAAGATCCCTCTTTATATACTTCAAAAAATATGGTGTTTATATTACAAAATTGGGGCTAAAATCCTCAAAATACATATACAATCGATATACATATCCCATGACATCTACGCCTGCGGCGCCGAATGCATATCATGATATAAAACCATAGTGTTTGTGAGACACTAGAAGAGTTGTACCCATGCTCTAGGTACACCAACAACCTGTCGTTGCATGGCTTTAGGTAGATCCTTTACCTGAACCATAGGAATCCTCTATGTCAAATGAGATAGGTTTCCCTGCACGTTCTGTAGGACTCTCTCCGCTTCTCCTCCCACTGCTTCATCTCCCCAGTTCCTCCATCTATGTCGTAGGAATCCCTCTAGTCATTGCGGACCCACATCTGCAGTCACACAAGTATCTAGTTAATATTCAAACACCATCCAAAAATATTTTTGTTTCCTTAAATACAAAAATACAAAAAAAATGAAATATGTAAAAACTTTTACCTATGGCGTCGTAGGCGTTTCCTGGTGGAAGCGGCATATATGGGTCCCCTCTGAAATCGATCCTTGCATAAGGATAGTCATCCAGAGCAATGATTTGTCTCCACCACCATAAGAAAAAATCATCATTGTAGGGTGTCGCCACCCTACAACCCCCCTGTCATCTCATGACCTAGATCCACCGCTCCATGGATGGATCATGTGGTCCTCTAGGAAGGATCTCCACTCTGGGTCCTCGACTTGGAACCCACTCAAAAAAGAAGCTGCAAAGGATAGAGACAAACCTGAAGTTTCGCTTACGCCCGTTCTTTCACTCTGTCAATTAACCTTTCATATTAGTTAGCAGTGAGGTACACCAATCATAGATAGTGGGCCTCTCACACTCCAATGCATAAAACATAAGTGGTCTCGATGCTTGATGCAGTGAGGTCGATCCTATAATCTTGGTAAGCATGAGCACAATAATCTTCAGGCTAAGGTTACCTATAGGTCGGATGGGGATTTGACTTCCCACCATGGGACTCCCTGCAACATAGTGGGCCTTGATGTACTCCTCGACCTTCATCCCACTCCCTGCCCCATGTGACTTAAGGTCCACAACCTCTCCTCGACGTGAAAGTCTAGTAAAGAAGTAGATGTCCTCTACTTTGATCCTTAATGGTTGTCCATCAAGGATAAAGTTCTCGCTATTAGGATCCCAATATCCCACCAACATCTCCAACAACCTCACTTGGGCCCTCATTCCTTTGAGAGCCCAAAACTTGTACAAAACACATATTTTTAGAGCCACTTGAGCCACCCGATCTCGATCCACTGCTGCATCTACCTCCTCATGCTCTTACTCTCTCCATTCCAACACCATCCTGCAAAAAAAAAAAAAAAAATTGAGTTAGAAACCCTTCTTTTTTTCCATTTGCGTACGTATATGTGGTTTATTTACACACATTCGAGGGTAGGGCCTGATATACACCCCCTGTGGTTCACACATGGGTGCATACCTAGTCGTATACGCGACATATACAAAGAAACTTGTGTATACTGAAAACCCCAAATTGCGCCCTCAAAAATTAACAAAATAGAACCTAATTCAAAAATGGAAGCCACTGAACTTGAAGAGGATGAGATGAAGAGTTACTTGGTCCAAACAGTTCGTGATTCCATTGCCTATTGTTGTCACAATCATCGTTTGAATCCTCGAGGTATTTTAGTCCAAATTGCGCTATTTGGGTAAAAATGAAAATGATACAATAATTTTTTAATTTATTACTATTTATAAGCTATATTTATCCACTTGGTATAGTTTTACACCATTGCTTCGCCTAACGGACTAATTCAAGAATGGTTTTAAGATGGTTTTTTCAGTTTTGACTCTATTTTCTTGCAGATTTCAACGTCATAGTTGGTCGTTCGTCTCCTAGGGTAGGTATATTCATAACCTATCATATAGGATAGGTATCTAATCCATCATGCATTGTTTCACTATCCTTCGACTACCGATTTTTACGCCTTAGGTACAAACCCATTTATTGTGATGCATGACCCTCCATTTGCTATTAATAGCATCGTTAATAAATGGTAGAGACTTACCAAACATGGGTACCCTAGTTAGAACCTCTTTTGTCATTTGGTGCCCATGCCGAGTTTTTTCCTTAGTACTAGGAGTCCATTATAATTCAATACATGACTTTATGATGAGCCTCATTTCTCATTCATGTACATGCAGATTTATTACCCGCGAACTCCCAAAAAATGAGTCTCAGTTAAGCTCCTTTCCGACTCATCTAAAAACTAAAAATATCGTCGAGTTATTTGTCCCTTTCACACTCATTAAAGTTGTACTTGAAAGGTCATGAGTCTTAGTTAATCTCTTTTCCGACTCGCTATCAAAAATAGAAAATATTTCTGAGTGAACTTGTCTTTTTCACACTCGTAAATTGGATTTGAAAAGACGTCTATTTGGCACAAATTTACCCCTTTTTCACACCAAGTAGACTAAAAGATATAAAAAAGGACATTTTTTGGTATTAAGTTGTAATTGCATCTCATTCCCTCGCTTGCAGTATTGAGCCTTTAGCTGGTTCTCGCTTTACGTTAATAATCGTTGGCTAAGCAATTTTCATCCTCAACTAAGCAGAGCCTTGTTTATATACTTCACAAGTTGACACCGTATACCCTGGAGGGAACATCACCCCGAGTGTCCAACCCCCGCATGCATTTCCTTGCATCAGGCATAGGTACATTCCACTGCTGGAACTAGTTTTGCTTACTTGCGACACTCATTCCCTCCTCTGTATCATAGCATTCATTTGTTATGAAAAAACAAAAAAAGACGGGCGGGAAGGGAGTACTATATTGTAATTGGCAACAGTTGTGTCACCTTTGAACAGAGCACAAAGTTATTGAGTCCTTGTGTCATGATAGTTTTGGGTTTGGCATGGCCTTAGGAAGCTGATCTCGCTACATAGTTTTCTCTACCGACTGGTTGATCTTTCAGTCCCTATAGAGAATGTTATCGATGCCTCCTGCATCTAATTGTCACATCATTGAGTCTATGCTGTTGGAGTCCACCATATGACTCATTCTCTTGTTCAAAGGAATTCTATCAACCTGTGTCATCCACTCCTCAGAAATATTGACTTTGCATGTTGGCCATACCGTCAGTTTGTCTCAGAATCACATGATACTTTGGTCTTATCATGCACCCTGGCCCTACTTTCATCATTGGTAGGTCACCTTGAACCCAACAATCAACATTTCATCATTGGTCGTTGACTGAGTGGTTTCCCTTGTATTCGACGACAAGACATCTATTCACACTTTGGGATTCATGCAGTGTCTTGGATTCCATTAACCTTATTGGTGGTTTCCTCGCCTTTGTCAACAGTTTTTCATAATTGGTTTCTATTCAGAGGGTCCTTTTCGTGTACAACTTTCATTTGGCACATGTGAAATATGCACAGGGTCATTGGTTCATGAACATGTTCTTCGTTCGATATCCACCAAATCATGAAGCTCTTGCTTTGTTCCTTGTGCTGATTGATGAGAGATGCCTCAATGCTCTCCTTTCAGCGGGTTTCTTTCCATCGAATTTAGCTCATTTATTTTGGATATGGGACCTAGAGTTTTATGAGTACCTTGAGGCTTGCATTCATTAGTGGTAGGCTCTCTCACCATTGACAGATGGGAATACATCAATGTCTCATGATCAATGGATTTCTCAAGTGTTCGACATCGACTCCTTTTTCACACTTGTAGGAATGTACTCGGTGCCTTGATACCTACTTTCATTATTGGTAGGTTGTCTCACATTTGTTAACATCATACCTCAATGACTGGTAATCAAACGTTGTCTCATCATGTTCGACCTCAACTCCTTTATTCACATGATGTAGACTTGAACCTTTGGCGGATAGTGTAGAAGACTTGAAGACCTCACTATGTGGCCACAACTTTCCTGAGTTGTTGCTTCCCCTTCATTGGACCAGTACCTATTTGACTTCAGTAATCAAGGGAGATTATATTGTACTCCATGATATACAGATATATTCACATTGATTTTGAGACTGGTCTCAATGGGCCTTGTTTGTGACTATGACAACTTTTGGCATATAACCGGATTTATAATTGCTTATTCATGGCCATGAACACTTGTTTAGTATATTTTCCACATGGATCTGCATTGTGTTCTTGGCATCCATGTATTCAAATTCAGTACATAATGTAATGAGCAATTGAGTTCATCTAGCTTGTTCTCTACCACTCCATTTCTGGGTTATTTATAATGTATTTCGGCCATCGCAGACACTCCTCTGATCTCACACATTAGGGGTCATCTATTATAGAAAGATTTTCCTCACCATTGCTATCTTGCACAGAGGGCCTTTTTTCCATTTCGTTATGCAGACTTATCATCCCCTTTTGATGAATCCAGATCTTAAAATATACACTTTTCCACATATACACTCCATGTCTGCTATACAAGATGTGTATACGTTGACTGCTCCACTACAGCCCGCGTACATTCGGATTTGTGCCAGAAAATAAAAAATGAGGTCAGGTTTCCATGTCACAATAGAATATCTCTGATCCTTGGCCTTCCATATACTGGAAACATTTCGACTCGGCCCTTCAGTTGCATTCTGAAGGCTATAAGAGCACAATTTCGAGTATGGAAAAGAGGAGAAAGCATTCAACTTTGAGAGAAAAGTTACTTTGGAGAAATTACTTCATATTGAGTCTGCATCCCTTTTTCCCTCAAATATGAACACAATGTTCAACCCCCAATCTCTTTCCTTATTGCTGAGAGGACCTCATTGCCTCTTTCCTATGAGCTTTCCTTTGGTGGAGGATTGAAGTGGTGGAGACCCAATTGGAAGGAACTTGGTTTCTTGGTTTCGAACCATGCCGACATGAGAATCTGTAATGTTTTCACTTTTGCTGATCAATTATTAATAGAAATACTCCTTTCCCATCCTATTGGTATCTTGAAAATATATGATTATTATCCATGGGTGTGTTTGTAATGTTTATTAATGGATTATGCTATACGATGTGCTAACCCCTTTTATATCATCACTATGTACTTGCTCTGCTTTTTTGTTGAGAACTTCTCGCGGGTATAAATCTTTGGGTCAAAGTGCTCAATGGTGGAACATCATCAAACGTTGGATCGAGGTAGGCCTCTTTATTATATTGCACATTAGTCTATATAGGATATGTTGGAATTGAGTTGATTTCTGCAGTCATACCTATCTATTGTGGTTTACCCTTGGCTATGGAGAGTTTTTCCTTGTAACATCTTACCATGCCATTCTTTTCCTTTCTATGCCATGTCATTTCATGAATTGCATTACCTTATGTTGCATTGCTTTACCTTCCATTTCCTTTCCTTTCCTTTCCTTGTCATGTCATTCATTTCCTTTCCTTGTCATGTCATTCCTTTCCTTGCCTTTCCATTCCATGTCATTCCATGCAATTCCATGCCATGCCTTTCCTTGTCATGCCATGATTTTCCTTGCCTTGAATTGTCATGCCTTGCCTTGAATTTATTTTCCTTGTCATGCCATGCCTTGCCTTTCCATACCATGACATTCCATGCCTAGAATTACCTTTCCTTTCCATTCCATGACATGTTATTCCTTTCCTTACCATGTTATTCTTTACCTGGCCTTGACTTTCCATGCCATGCCTTCCCCTTCCATGCAATGCCTTGCCTTGCCTTGTCATGTTGTTTATTTCCTTGACATATCATTCCATGCCTCTCCTTTCCATGCCATGCATTGCCTTGCCTTGAATTTACATAACATGTCGTGCCTTTCCATGCCATGCCTTGCCTTGAATTTATATCCCACGGATTTCCTTGCCTTTCCATGCCATGCCATGCCATGACTTTCCTTGACATGCCATGCCAATACTTGCCTTAACATTCCATGCCAAGTCATTCCTTTCTTTTCCTTTCCTCGCCATGCCATTGCATGCCATTTCTTTCCTTTCCTTTCCATGCCATGACTTTCCTTGCCATCACATGCCCTTCCATTCCTTTCTTTCCATGACATGCCTTATCATGCCATACCATGACATGTCATGCCTTGCTTTTTCTTGCATTTCCATGCCATGCCTTGCCTTTCCATACCATACCATGCCATTACATGCCTTTCCTCACCATCTCATGCCTTGAATTTCCTTTCCATTCCATGTCATGCCTTGCATTGCCTTTCCTTTCCATGCCATGCATTTCCTTTCCATTCCATTCCATGTCATTCTTTTCCTTTCCATGCCATGCCTTTCCTTTCCTTGCCATGTGATGCCTTGACTTTACATGTCATGCCTTTCATTTCCATGTTATGCTTTTCCTTTCCATGTCATGCCTTGCATTTCCTTGAGTTGCATTTACTTGCCTTGTCTTTCCATGCCATGCCTTTCATTTCCTTGTGTTTCATTTCATTTCCTTGCATTTCCTTGCCTAACCACTTTTCATATAAAAGGTACTTTCATTATGATATTCATAAAACTAATTTTTTGTAAAAACATAGTTATTTTCATTGTTATAGAGAATTTATTGTCCTTTGAGTCACCCACAAGAAATTTGTCTCTATAGTAATAAACACCATTAAATTATTTCCAAAGTCACTTAACTTCTAATAAATTTGTTTTCAATTTAATTTAATAAAAAATTATTGGCATTCATGTATCATACCTTTTTTTTTCTTAAAACAAATAATGATTCTACTAAATGAACAAGTTTAATACCTAAAAATTACAATAAAAGGATTCATTAAGCATGTAATTCTAGAACCTTTTATCCCATCTATATTAGATAAAAATACTTACATGAGAATTTCAATGTCATTACATTAGCTCTCTTTATTCATATATCTTAGGTATGTTCATATTTTTAAAACATGGATTATCATACCTAATAGGATTTACATAGAAAGAGATGTCACTAAACAGGTTTATGTTCCATCCTTATGGTGTAGTCTCATTATACTATTGATCCATAATTTCTTTTGGATTGCATGAAAAAAAACATAACTTTGAGGACTTGTTTAAAATCAATGAAATATAAACTAATCTTTCAACTCAAAAACTTTTATAACACGATATAACATGTAAACCTAGAGATATACCTAGAACTTGCCTTTCCTTGCCATGTCCAACATTGCATAACATTGTCATGTCTTTCCTTACCTTTCCTTTCCCTTTCTTCCATTTCCATACCTATACCTAGACCTATACCTAGACATTAAATTTCCATTCCTTTCCTTGTCATGCCTTGTCTTGCCATGGTCTAGGTCATGGTCCATGTCATGGTATAGGTCATGGTAATTATCAAGGTATAGGTGTTGGTCTAGGTATAAATATAGGTCATGGTTTAGGTCTAGGTATAGGTCTATTTCCTGATCATCGTTGAGCTCTAGGTCTATTTCCAACCTATCCCTGAATGGATTGAGAAGGCGAGTTGCAACTTGTGATAAAAATCTAATCGGGTCTTGAATGGATGAACTGTCAGTTGCATTCGATCTGAGGCATCAAGTTTAAACTAGTGGGTCCCCTCCGTTTTCATTCCATTTCTCAAAAAAGAGTTTTTTGGAGGATCATTGGGACTAGGGTTTTTCTCAATGAGACATCGTGCAATTTCTGAACAAGAGGTCAATTTTCAAGAAAACTATGTATGGTGATTGTGGGTAGTGTGGTCACATGGGCCTTGGCCAAAAAAAATGTACAATATCTTATGAAACTTCGTTATGCTATTCGATTTGGATTTTATTCCTCCAGACCAAATTTTCAACATGTTTGTGAATGGCTTAAGGAGGCAAGTTGCAACTCGCAATAAAAATCTAACTGAGACTTAGATGGAAGAACCTCCAGTTGCATTGGATCTGAGGAACATGGTTTTATCTAGTGGGCCCCCTCCACTACCATTCAGTTTCCTAGAAAAGTGTTTGTTGGAGGATCACTGGAACTGGGGTTTTGGTCAATGAGGCGCAGTGCAATTTCTCAACAAGAAATTGATTTTCTAGAACATTGTTCTGGGTGACTGTGGGTAGCGTGGTCACATGGGAATTGGAAAAAAAATTGTGCTGGAGGTTACATATAACTCTGTTTATGCTGCTCAATTTAGATTTTATGGCCCCGAAGCAAATTTCCAACATGTCCCTGAATGGCTTCAGGAGGCAAGTTGCAACTCGTGATAAAAATCTAACTGAGACTTGGATGGAAAAATCGTCAGTTGCATTGGATCCGAGACATCGGGTTTCAGGTAGTGGATGCCCTATGCTATAATTTTGTTTCTCGAAAAGGTGATTGTTGGAGGATGACCGGAACTAGGGTTTTGGTCAACTAGGCACAATGCAATTTATGAACAAGAGGTCAATTTTCAAGAACAATTTGTTGGGTGATTTTGGGCCATGAGGTCGCATGGACCTTGGAATAAAATACATGAAGGAGCTTACATAACTATATTATGATGCTTGATTTCAATTTTATGCCCCCGGACCAAATTGATAACATGTCCTTGAATGGCTTGAGGAGGCGAGTTGTAAATCATGATAATAATAATAATAATAATAATAATCTTTTTTTAAGGTCACAACCAAACCACACCAAATTGGTGTATGATACCCCCTTCTTTGTGGGACAAGGGACCCCCTCTGCTCAACGATTTGACTGGTAAAGTCTATGGAGGTATACATACGCTACCCCCCTCTAGATTTAAACTTATGACCTCTTAAGAGGAAACACATGTTCTTAACCATTAGGCCCACTCAGGTTGTATGACTCTAACTAGGACTCAGATGGAAAACCCTTGGTTTCATTATATCTTGGGCACCGGGTTTTGGCTACTGGGGGCCCTCCACTGTCATTTCATTTCCCAAAAAATATTTTGTTGAAGGATCACTAGAACTAGGGTTTTTCTCAATGAGGCATAGTGCAATTTCTAAACAAGAGGTCGATTTTCAAGAACACTGTGTCGGGTGATTTTGGGTAGCATGGTCATGCAGGCCTTGGCTAAATAGACATGTGGGTGCTTACAAAACTCTATTATGCTACTTGGTTTGGTTTTTATGACCCCGGACCAAATTTCCAGCATGTCTCTAAATGGCGCGAGGAGGCGAGTTGCAACTTGCAAAAAAATTATAACCGAGACTCGGATGGATGAACTATTGGTTTCATTGGATATGAGGCACTCGGTTTCCGCTAGTGGGGGTCCTCCATTGTCATTATGTTTCCCTAAAAAGAGTTTGTTTAAGGATCTTCAGAACTAGAGTTTTTCTTAATGAGGCATAGTGTAATTTCTAAACAATAGGTCGATTTTCAAGAACGTTTTGTAGGGAGATTTTGGGTAGAGTGGTCATGCAGTCCTTGGCCAAACAGACGTGTGAAATTTATGGAACTTTTTTATGCTGGTCAGTTTGGATTTTATGCCCTCAGACCAAATTTCCAACATCTCCCTGAATGGCTTGAGGTGAGTTACAACCCACAAAAATACTGTAATCGAGACTCAGATGGATGAACGATTGGTTGCATTGGACATGGGGAACCATGTTTCAACTAGAGGGGCCCCTATGCTATCATTTTATTTTCTATAAAATCATTTGTTGGAGGATCTTTGGAACTAGGGTTTTGGTTAATGAGGTATAGTTTAATTTTTGAACAAGAGGTCAATTTTCATTAACACTATGTTGGGTTATTTTTGGTAGCGTTATCGCATGGGCATTCAAAAAATAGACGTGTGAGAGCTTATGGAACTCTGTTATGCTATTCATATTGGATTTTATGCCCCCAGGCCAAATTACCAACATGTCTATGAATGGCTTGAGGAGGAAAATTGCAACTCATGTTAAAACTCTAATCAAGACACGGATGGAGGAACCATCGATTGCATTAGATCCAAGGAACTAGGTTTCAGCTAATGGGGTCATCTGTTATCATTTTATTTCCCAAAAAAGAGTTTGTTGGAGGATCTCCATAACTAGGATTTTTGTCAATGAGGCATAGTGCAATTTCTGAACAAGAGGTTGATTTTCAATAACATTGTGTTGGGCGATTTTGGGTAGTGTGGTTGCATGGGCCTTGGAAAAACTAATGTGCATGATATCACAAAAATATTTTATGCTTCTTGGTTTGGATTTTATGCCCCTAGAACAAATTGTCAACATGTCCCTGAATAACTTGAGGAGGTGAGTTGCAACTCACGTTAAAACTCTAACCGAGACTCGGATGGATGAACCGTCGGTTGCATTAGACTCGGGGCACCGAGTTTCAGTTAGTGGGGCTACTCTGTTGTCTCTCCATTTCTTGGAAAAGTGTTCATCAGAGGATCACCAGAACTAGGGTTTTTTTCCATGCTTATTACATATGTTTGACAATTTAACACCTTTTAAGGATAAACATGGCATGTCATGGCATTGAAAGGAAAGGAATGGTATGGCATGGAATGGAAAGGCATGGCATGGAAAGGAAAGGCATGGCAAGGAAATACATGACACAACATGAAATGAAATGGAAAGGAAAGGCATGGCAAGGAAAGACATGACACAACATGACATGACATGGAAAGGAAAGGCATGACACAACGTGGCATGACATGGAAAGGCAAGGCAATGCATGGTGCGACAAGGCATGACATGGCGTGGCTTGGAAAGCCAAGGCATGGAATGGCATGGCATGGCAAGGATTGGCATGGTAATTCAAGGCAAGGAGGGGTATGGCATGGCAAGGAAGGGCATGGCATGGCAAGTCAAGGCATGGAATGGCATGGAATGACATGGAAAGACAAGGCAAGGCAAGGAAAGATATGGTATAGCAAGGTATGGCATAACAAGGAAAGGTAATGCAAGGCATGGCATGGGAAGGGATGGCATGGAAAGGAAATGCATGGAATGGAATTGCAAGGAAAGGCATGCAATAACATGGCATGGCATGGCATGGAAAGGAAAGGAAATACATGGCATGGCAAAGCATGGCATGACATGGCATGGAATGGAATGTCATGGTAAGGCAAGGAATGGCATGGAAATTCAAGGCATGGCATGGCAAGGAAAGGAAAGGCATGGCATGGAAAGTCAAGGGATGGCATGACATGACAAGGTAAGGAAAGGAAATACATGGCATGGCATGGCATGGAAAGGCACACCATGGCATGGCATGGCATGGAAAGGCACACCATGGCATGACATGGCATGGCAAGACACACCATGGCATGGCATGGCAAGGCACACCATGGCATGGCATGGAATGACAAGGAACACCATGGCATGGAATGTAAAGGCATGGTATGGAAAGGCATGGCATGGCAATGGAAGGAATGGAATGGAAAGGAACGACATGGCATGGAAATTGAAGGCATGGCATGGCATGGAATGACATGTAAAGTCATGTTATGTCAAGTGATGGCATGGAAAGACAAGGCATGGCATTGCAAGGAAAATCATGGCATGCCATGGCATGGAAAGGAAAGGAAATGAAAGACATGGCATGGAAAGGAGAGGAAAGGCATGCCATGGAAAGTAAATTAATGTCATGGCATGTAAAGGAAACGAATTCCATGGCATGGCATGGTAAGGCATGGAATTGCATGACATGGAAAGTTAATGAAAGGAAAGGAATGGCATGGCATGGAAAGGAAAGGAAAGGCATGAAAAGGAAAGTAAATACATGAGATGGCATGGCATGGAAAGTAAATGCAACACAAGAAATGGCATGGAATTACATTGCAAGGAAATGCATGGAATGGAAAGGAAAGGCATGGCATGGCATGGCATGGAAAGGAATGACATGGAAAGGCATGGCATGGAAAGGAAAGGCATGGCATGGCATCGCAAGGAAAGGTGTGACATGGCAAGGAAAGGAAATGAAAGGCATGACATGGCATGGAATGGAAAGGAAATGCATGGCATGGCATGGAAAGGAATGACATAGCATGGTGTGGAAAGGCATATAAAGTCAAGGCATGACATGGAAATGAAAGGCATGGCATGGAAAGGCAAGGCAGGAAATGGCATGGAAAGGAAAGGAAAGGAAATTCATAGCATGACAAGGAAAGGAAATACAAGGCATGGCATGGCATGGAATGGCATAGCAAGGCAAGGCATGGCATAGCATGGCATGGCATGGCAAGGAAAGGCCTTGCATGGAAAGGCAAGGCATGGCATGGAAATGAATTTTATGGCAAGGAAAGGTATGGAAAGGCAAGCCATGACATGAAATGGCATGGCATGGCATGGAAAGGAAAGTCATGCCATGGAAAGGAAAGGCATGGCATGGAAAGGCAAGTCGTGGCATGGAATGGTATGGCAAGGCAAGAAAAGGAAAGGGAAGGGGAGGCAAAGAAACTCAAGGTAAGGAAAGGAAAGGAAAGGCAAGGAAAGGCAAGGCAAGGCAAGGTAAGGCAAGGAAATTAAAGGCAAGGAAACACTAGGAAAGAAAGGGAAGGAAATAAAAGGGAAGGATAGACATAGTTCCCTAACAACAAAAAGAACCACAAAATACAAAATACCATAACAACCATAAAATGAATAAAAAATTCAATTATTCATAAATCTGAAATATTTTTTCAATTATTCCTTTTACATACCTATGGTCATTCAAGTAGACCATAAGGATCACTTCTAATACCGATGGTCTCCATTAACTTCACATACTCATAGTAAGGTAAGAAGTATTGTGCCTTTGATGAGTTTTTACTTGGCATTGTTTGTAGTTGGAGGTTTATACCAACAACCAAGTTTGTAAAGTGGTATAGAAGGTTTCATTGAACCTGGTAGTACAAGATCTGAGACATGATCATAATCTGTTGAAATATTTGATTGGTCCTCCTCCAACTAGGATAATTCCATATTTATATTTTGACCAATGCGGAGTGATACACGATCCCATATATCAACCCAATATGTGGATTCACGGTCATCCCATTCGTTACTACTACATGGAACACGAAAGAAAGAGAGTTTTCTTGTCCATGTTTCAACTATTCCATTGTTTGATGTTTGAACTAAATGAAATCCATGAGTTCCATGGATTATTTTTCATTCATACCACTTTGATCAATAATTTGTCTTGGTATTATGCAATAAGACAAAACTATCAATTCCAATTCCAATTGGACAGATTTGTCTTCCACTTCTTCCCACAATTGTCTTGCAATAGCACAAAATTGTCTATGAATTAAAAAACAAGAAAGAAAGAACAAAAACATGTCTAATATTGTTATTTTTTCTTGCAGATGTCAGGATTGTTTGATTTTTTGAGATAGATGAGGTTGAGTTTGTTTGGAACATAAAATTTCCCAGCAAGAATGGACATGTTTTCATATAATGTGTGTGCACTATATCATGTGTGTGTTCTAGGAGCATGCACGTGTTCATGTTGGGCAAGGATGAGTGACCAAAATCAAGGCTTTCAAGTCTCAAGAGAGCATGTGCACTCTTGACGCAACAAATATAACATTTATTGTAGACCAAACATGTTTATGAATAAATATGTATAGGGGTTTTGGGATAATTAGGACCTAAGGGCTTAGGATTGAAAGTGTTTTGAAGCATAGAGCAATGGTTAGAGCACCAAGATACGGTTGCAAGGGGTGTGGTTCATTTTACAAGAGGTATAGTCATAATGCACTTAGGGATCGGGTGTGGAGGGGGTTAAGGGTCAATTATAGGTTATTCCTAGGCTTATACAGAGCTAGGGGGGTCTATGTCATGGTATTGGACAAGATTTAGGCCATGGTCTAGGTCATGGTCTAGGTCAAGCTCTAGATCATGGTTTAGGTCATGATCATGTTCATGGTTATGACATAGGTCTAGGTCATGGTATATGTTTATCTCTAGGTCTATGTCGTGGTATAGGTCATGGACTAGGTCTAGCTCTAGGTCTATGTCATGGTCTACATCATGGTCATCGTATAGATCTAGGTAATGGTCTAGGTCATGGTCTAGGTCTTTCCATGTTTACATATTGCTATGTCTAGGTCTAGGTCTAGGTCTTGACATGTATAGGTCAAGGCCATTTCTTTCCTTGTGATCTACCAAACTTATTATAGTGTGTGAGATTCTGAGAGGAAGAGAGAGTAACACATAGAGATGAGGTAGAGAGAGAGTGTATGAGAGTGTGAGCTTCAAAGAGATGAAGACAAAGAGGTGGGGTAGAGAGAGAGGAAGAAAGAGAGTTTAAGAGGGGTAGAGAGGAAGACAGAGAGGGGGGGTGGAGAGAGAGGAAGAAAGATATTGTGAGAGG